>PVHP010005023.1:0-67736 GCA_004024765.1 Zapus hudsonius
AAGAGACAGGCTTGGTGGCACACTCCTGTAATCCCAGTACTTGGGAAGCAGAGGTAGGAGAATTTCTGAGTTTGAGGCCAGCCTGAGACTACATAGTGAATTACAGGTCAGCATGGCTATAAGGAGACCCCACCCACCCCCCACCAAAAAGAAAAGATACAAGAAAAAAAGAAAATATGAAATTACAAATAAAAAATAGCCAGGCGTAGTGGCGCATGCCTTTAATCCCAGCACTCAGGAGGCAGAGGTGGGAGGATCCCTGTGAGTTCCCAGCCAGCCTGAAACTACATATTGAATTCCAGGTCAGCCTGGGCTAGCGTGAGACCCTACCTCAGAAAAAATAATAATATAAAGTTAACATAACCATAGGTGTGACACAGATTGTTGAAGACTATGTACAAATGGAGGGCTCAGTGATGGAGCTCTCTTGCCTAGCATGTATGAGACCATGGGTTTGATTCCTAGTACCACCAAAGAAAAGTATATCTACATATATACATATTTTTGAAGAAAGTAATGTTTTTAATGCTGACAGATTCATAATTTATTTAAAATAACCAAAAATAATTTCTAAGAAATGGACCAAAATTGGCTCAGAATGACTAACACCTGGGAATGACATTAATAAGAACAGAATTTAAAGTCTTAACCTCCCTCCAAAATTCAATTTTCAGACATGTTTTTTCTTACATTCTAACAAAACTAAAGAAATAGATATTTCCTGTACTGTCTATTTTATTGCTAAACATGGGAAAATATTTTTTAAATTCATTTTTTGAGGCTATATCTATGACCAAATTCTTACCTCCTCTCATCTCCATTGACATATAATTAACAAAGCTTGTGTATATTTAAGGTCTGCAGCTTGATACTTTTATATGTGTAGACCCTGTGAAATAATGACCTACTCAAGGTCATTCTCATAGGCAGCACCTCGCCTATTTATCATCTTTTCTCTCTTTCTCTTCCTCTCTCTTTTTCTCTCTCTCTCTCTTTCTCTCTCTCTCTTTCTCTGTGTATGTATGTGTGTGTGTGTGTGTAGAAAGTTCCATTGTCAGCAACTTTCAGGTGTACTATAACCAGCATTTTTACAATAGTCACGTTGCCATACCATAACCATATTCTGTTTTTATATTTTCTCAAATATCAAATTATATCAGGACCGGGGGATAGCTCAGTCAGTGAAGTTCTTACTCGGCACCATCAGGACCTGAGTTCCATTTCTAGAACCCACATTGAAAATGCTGAGTGTGGTGATGTATGTTTTTAATCTCAGTGCAGGAGATGCAGAGACAGGCAGGTCCCTGGGGCTCACTGCCTTGCCAGTCTATCCTACTTGGCCAGTGTGAGGCCCTGTCTTCAAAGAAGGTGAATCACTTTCCACGATTGTCCTCTGGCCTCCACACCTCCACACACATATAATATACATGCAGGAAAACATTTGATTTTCACTTAAAACCCTTCATAGGAAATCATCACTTGATCTTGGTCCAAAGGCCAGGAAGCCCACTAGCAAATAAAATCTACCAGTACACTGGAGGAATCCTAAATATGATCAGTTAAGATTTGTCCTAGAATGTTCCTGCTGTGGTGATCACATTAAGAGATGGAAGAAAAAGCCATTCTCGGCCATTTGTTATAAGAGTCCCCATTGGTACTGTAGGTGCCTACCAAACCAGCAGTGAACTAAAGTGACCATCATTTTCTTTGTGAAGCCAAGTCATATTGGGAAAATGATAATAAACACACAGACAGCTATTATAACAAGCACGTAGAAGGTTCAGTGTATGAGAGATCTTCAAATCAGTGATGAAATGTTGGTTTATGCAATAAAAATTCTCGGAGCCATTGGTCAATATTTTAATAAAAATATGTTCAACCTCAGATTTATTTTCTGACACATGCTGATGAATGGAAGATTTTTGGGAATTGAAGGTTTTAATGCTAAATATTATAACCAAAGTATGAAAAGAAACAACATATAATACTTATTACTTTATGTTCTATGAGGCCTTCTCAGTCATGTCAAAAGGCAGTGTGCTCACAATGATTTATGAACTGAAGAGTAATATTGCCCTTCTTCTGAGACAGTGAGGACAAAAGTAACTGCAGACTTGGGGACATTTGGCACAGCTTAGCATGTTTGCAAGATTTATTTAAGGTTTTCTATACAAAGACCCAAGGTCAGCACTTGATGTATTGTCAGTTTTTACAGCAGATTCCAAATGTCTCAAAGAGACACTGATATTCTTCCAGGGCTTCTAGACCCCCTTCTTGTGCTTCACACGTGTTTCCTCATGTAGTACTGAAAAGTCATGGGCCATCAGGGAAGATAGTGTTTTGCAGAATTACGGGGAAGGATGGAGTCTGGAGAATCAGGTGACTTGCCCTGGGGCACCCATCTAAAAACTGGCCAAGCCAAGGATGCCAATGCAGCCTGGTGCCAGAGTCCTCTCCTAACCATTATGCTCCGCCAAGCATGCCTCTTCAAGTTCCCCCCAAAACAAACAAAATGCTTTCTAAGTTCCAAGTCTGGCATTTGAGCTCAGTGGTAGAACGCCTGCCTTGCCTGCACAGGCCCTGGGTTCTAGTCCCAACACTGGAAGAGAAAAAATTCTGAAGATGAGTCTGAGAAGGAAGAAGCTTAGCTTGGCCTGTCTGAAGTGTGAGCTTGGACTAGGTAGTAGCTCCTAACCTTCCAGCTGAAGGTCCATGTAAACGCAGGCGAGAGCTCCCTCCTCTCACCAGCCTGTGGTCTCAGCCTGCACATTTTCATGGCGGTGTTGACCCCAAACCTCACATTTCACTGAGTTGACAAAATAAGTCGAGAAAAATCACTTTGAAGAATTTTTGAGCAAAACATTTCCTTATTTACTCCCAAACAAATGAAGGGACTTTGCACGTCACCTCCTCACGTCCTCAATATTGATTTGCATGGCTGGTTTTTCTCCTTTTTGACAATGAGAGCAAAGCAACATCATCTTGCCCAGCCCCCTGCTTGGAGAGTGAGGTTCTCTCCAACGGGAATCACTCAGTGCTTGGTTCTTACCACATAATCAAGGATTTTAGGGAAAAATAAATTTCCCCACATTCTGGCATTTTTAAATATTTTAAGCTTGGAATTTTTAAATTTTTTCAAATATTAAATTCAGCCCTAAGTTTTAACTATTAAAATTATTTTTAAAATATTTATTTGCAGAGAGGGGGGAGAGACAGGCAGAAAGAGAATGGGCGCACCAGGGCTTCCAATTGCCACAACAAATTCCAGAAGCATGTGCTGCTTTGTTTATCTGACTTTATGTGGGTACTGGAGAATTGAACTTGGGTTGTTAGGTTTTGTAGGCAAGCATCTTAACTGCTGAGCCATCTCTCCATGGACATTTTAAAACCTTGAAAAACACTATTTTAGCTGGACGTGGTGGCTCGCATAGGAGAATCACTGAGTTTCGAGACCAGGCTGGAGCTATAGAGTGAGTTCCAAGTCAACCTGGGTTTTTTTTTGGGGGGGGTGGGGTGGGGCGGTTCAAAGCGGTTTAACACATTTTGGTTTCCCTCCAAAATCCCTATTTTATATATATATATATATATATATATATATATATATATATATATATACACATACATACATACATACATATAAACTTTTGGCATGGAAATATAAGGATTATCACAGTTTACTTTCAGAAAAAGATATCAGAAAGAAAGAAAGAAAGAAAGAAAGAAAGAAAGAAAGAAAGAAAGAAAGAAAGAAAGAAAGAAAGAAAGAAATCATACCCTTATCCTTCCTCAGAAGTTCTGTTACGTGAGTTAATCCAGAAAGGACTGGGATACTGTTATAATCTTAATAAGGCTACGGTATCTCTCTTGATTTAGAGCTATTCAAAAGTTTATAGCATAAAAAAGCTATTATCGCCTACCTGCACATAAATATTAAGTAAATAAAAAACAACTGACTTTTTTCATGAATTCAAATTTGCCTGAAATTTTTGCTGTTAAAGTTCTTTTTTTTTTTTTTTTTCTTGAGACAGGATCTCATTGTAGCCCAGACTGGCCTCAAATTCATTATGTAGATAAGGATGACCTTGAACTCCTGATACTGCTGCTGCCTCCTCCCAAGTGCTAGAAATAAAGACATGGACCATGACTGGCTTTGTAATTTCTTTAGTTTCATTTATTTTGCCATATGTCTCTTTCAATCATCTTTTACTTTTTTAGTATGTATGTATGTTTGTATGCACAAATGCATGTATGTACGTATATATTTAACCATGCTTGGAATCACACCCAGGGTCTTGTGAACACTAGGCAAGTTCTCTGCCTCTGAGCTATACTCCAAGCTCCTAATGCTTATATCAGTCTGAATCCTGGTCTTTTAATGGTGAAATTTATTTCAACAATGTTGATTATAGCATTAATATTAGACCGTATTTCAAGCATTTATTAGATGACCATAAAATAGTATTATAATATTATCTCAGTTCTATAAAATATGTTTTAGTTAATGATATAGAGGAAATCTAAACGGGTATATGTACAGCTATTAATGATTTTACTTGATAGGAGTATACATGATTTGCAATTGTATTATTATAGGAACTCTGTACATACAGAGTTCCTATAATAAAAATATGTTGTTTCCATCATTAAGCATCAAGACAGAACAAATAGACATGCTGATAGCACCCATTCTATTAGGAAGAAAAATACCAGAATAAACAAGCAAATAAAAGCTTCATTCTCAGCTGGACATGCTGGTATACTTTTTTAACTGCTGTGAGTTCCAGGTCAGCCTCTAGCCTGGGCTAGAGTGAGACCTTCCCTTGGAAAAAAAAAATCTATTCTGAATAATGACAAAATAAATACATAAAATGCCTAGAAATTAGCTGAAGGTTTGTTTGTGATCTTTTTGTAAAGAAAAGATAAATTTTTAAGCTATGTTGGAGATGTACATATTGAAATAATAGAAAATTATAGTTCATGCTATAATTTTAAATGGGAGAGACTTGTACTGTGTGGCTATGTATATGTTGATGCCAAAAAAGGGAAAGTTAACATTTATATACAAAATAAGTATTTAAATCAGAATTTGATGTGTGCATAGATTAGGAAGTTGAGTGTGAAGTGGAATATGTGGAATTTACAAGTTTCCAGCTAAGTTCTTGGACAGAAGAGGATCTCATTAGCAAAAATAGCAGTGATTAAGGAATGCCTAATTAGATAGTATGCTAGTTACTTTCATGGATTAGCTAATTTAATCTTTACCACAGTCTAGATGATGTCTTTATTAACCCCACTTTTTAGTTAAAACAAATTGAGGCTGTTTTATCTTTTTTTTTTTTTTGAGACATAGTCTTCCAGTGTAGCCCAGGCTGATTTATAACACATATACCTCTTGCCTCCTCTTCCCAAATCATGGGATTGCAAGTGGGTACTACTACATTCAGTCTGAAGCAGAAGTATGTTTGTTCGGTTGTTTTTGTTTTTGAGACAGGGTCACACTAGGTCAGGCTAACCTGGAACTCATTCTATAGCTTAGGCTGGCTTTGAACTCAAGGTGATCCTCCATCCTCAGTATTAAATGAACCACCACACCTAGCTGAAACAGACTTCTTTTTTTGTTTGTTTTGTTTTTTGAGAAAGGGTCTCACTCTAGCTCGGGATGACCTAGAATTCTCTCTGTAGCCCAGGTTAGCCTTGAACTTACAGTGATCTTCCTACCTCAGCCCCCGAAGTGCTTTATTAAAGGTGAGTCACCACACCTAGTTTGAAACAGACTTTTAAGATAGTGTTAAAACAATTTTCCGGCCAGGTATGGTGGCACACATCTTAGTTAGAGCACTAGGAAGGCCGAGGTAGGAGGATGGCTGTGAGTTTAAGGTCAGCCTGAGACTACACAGTGACATAGTGAATGCCAGGTCAGCCTGGGCTGGAGCAAGACCCTACCTGGAAAAGCAAAATAATAATAATAATAATAAATTCTCAAAGGAACTAAATTTCAAAACCGGATTGGAACTTGGACCTGTGGTCTTAATCTCTGCACTCTGCTGCCTCCAGAACACTTGGAAGTCAGGAAGAGAAAGAACCTATGGTTAGACTTGTTACCAGGCTTAGTGTAAGAGACCCGCACTGGGTCAGTTTAGAGGTGTGCAGTCTGGGGAAAGAAGTTGGCTGAAGATGGACAGAGAGACCCTGAGAGGGTTGAAACCTTGCAAGCAGCCCACAGGCAGGCCCTGAACAGCAGCTGCTGAAGAGAAGCTGAAGACACAGGAGAAAAGATGTCAAACAGAAACAGGAACACAGATGTGGTATTTCATCACTTTAAAGACATGTATTTCCTCATATTTAGGTATCTCTAAAACTGGTACGTGTGGATGAGGTCTTCTAAGCAGCACCAGTTTTCTTAGTGCATAAAGTATTGGAGCACTTATAACCGAAGGTACTCTGTTAGTTGATGGTTCATCATTGTGCTTATCCATTTCTGAATTTTCTTGTGATGGATACTGTCTAAGCAGTGCATAACTAGATTAAATGTACAGCTCCATGCTTGGTAGGCAGGTCAGGAGCACAACCAAGACCATCCTCCCCTACCAGCACTAATCCCTGCGGTACATCTCTTGACTGTCTGGAACATGGGGAACACGGATTGATGGCTCTGGTTTCATAGGAATTAGACGAGGCGAGGCCGCTGTTTCAGTGCTGTGGTTGGTAGCTAACTTCTCAGTGAGAGCTATTATCATCTTGTATTGGTGTTTCAGATCAGAAAGAACTCTCCTTCCCACTGCACTCCTCCCATTTCTCTTAGTTTTTGTTCTATCTTGTTATTTTGTTTTGCTGTGAGGCAGGGTCTTGCTTTGCTGGGTCAGCCTGGCCTGGTGCTCACTGTGTAGCCCTGGCTGGTCTCTAGACAGTCCTCTTGCCTTACCCTCTGGGTTTACAAGCGAGCACTACCACACCTGGCCCGCCGTTTTTCTCCAGTAAATCTAGCTTAGGGAAATTCACTAGGTAACTATGATTGAAGCTTATTCACACTTCGTAGGCTGCACATTTCATGGTCTTGAAGGATACCTCTATGCTGGATCCCAAGTATATGCAGATTCTGAACTTCTTGTACTCAGCCCAAAGCCTCATGCATACTAGACCCATTACGAAGTTCTGCTTATGACATTCTAAGCCCCAGGGGCATACTTCTTTTTTCTTCTAGCTCTGAGCAAGAAAGATGTAATCTTGTGGACTGGGGTTGGGGAAATTTCTGCAGTATCTCCCAGATAGATGGCAAGAGGGGTTTTATTTGTTTGTTTGTTTTTTGTTTTGTTGTTGTTTTACTTTCCACTTAACTCTGATCTATGGGGGGAGGGGTGCCATCCTTCAAAGAGAGGTTCTTCTGGACTAGTAGTAGCTACAGAGTACCGGGCAGGGCCTGCAGATAAAGATCCTGCCCGGGTTGTCTTGCGACACCAGCGTCTCATGTGGGATTGCTAAATTAGCAGTGTCCTTTTCCTCCAGAAAGTGAAGATGAAGTCATATAGGAGTCTGGTGTACAAGATCCTTGTACTATGCAAGAAAAAAAGTTCACTCCTCTGGAGAAACTGAGTTTATTTTGTCTTGATAAAATGCTGTTGTGTGCTCATTTAATTGACAATTCCCACTTTTTGTATAATACCAAAAAAATCTGTGAGATTATATGGCATTAAAACTTCTATGCACTTGTCTAGTATCTGGGATCCTCCTCAGAGCATCTAGAAGAGAACAAAGGGTTTTCTGCCAACCATGTATTTCTAAAGGCAGTCACCAAGTACCCCTCCCAACTCAGCAAACTAAGCTATCATTTGTTAGTCCATCAGAAGTCATCTCTTGGGCTGAACAGATGGTTCAGCGATTAAGGTGTTTGCCTGCAAAGTCTAATGACCAGGGTTCAATTCTCCAAACCTATCCATATAAACCAGATGCACAAAGTGGCACATGCATGTGGAGTTCGTTAGCAGTGGCTTGAGGCCCTGGCATGCCCTGTCTCTCTGGCTGAATCTCAATCTCTCTCTCTCTCTCTCTCTCTCTCTCTCTCTCTCTCTCATCTTTCTCTTTCTCTCTCATTCTCTCTCTTTCCCCTTCCCTCCCTCCCTCCCTCCTTGGAAATAAATATTTTTTTAAAAAGTTCCCAAGCAGAAGCAGGAGGATGCTGAACTGAAGCTATCCTGGGCTATGTAACAAGAACGTGCATAGACAAAGCACAGGGGCTTCAGAATTAGTCTTGTAATTTTATCCACATGGATATCAGAATTACTTCCCTTTGACTTTAGTGATAACATTTAATAATTCAAACTCTGATACCTCTAGTGCTCATATCTCTGTTCCAATCTGTCCTGTTTAAGGATATCTAAGAACAAAGGACTTAGGTGTTCTTTCATATTCTATATAATGCTGGATGCATGTTAGTGCATCAGATTTGAGTCCTTAGTGTGCCACGGAACATTTCACCAAGACATGATGTGTCATCCTGTAACCCAATTACAATGAAAGCTGTAATAGCACCCAGTTTGCACAAGTAAATCTTGTCCTTTTTTATAAGAAAGAAAATCAACAACAGTCATTCAGACTCCAAAGCATAACTAGTTGTGACTTGCTAAAATAAAGAAATTGAGCAAGTAAATCTGTGTACCCCAGTTTCTCTTGATAAAATGAAAGACTTATCATTTGATTAGCTCATGAATTCCTCCCATTTCTAAAATTTCATGACATTGTAAACCTAATTTCCTTTGAGCCTTGAACCTCTTGCTAATTGATGTGGCTTGAGTTGTCTGGAATCAGCCACCTTAGTGCTGATTGAAGATGTGAGGCTCTTTGGAGGTAGTTTGGTACAGGAATGAATCCATTCAGCAGACCTATGCCATATCTGCTTAGTCCTAAAAGATTTCACAGTCTCATAGAAGAATGTGGAGGATTTAAAACATGACCTCTAAAATTCTCTGATACTCCTTCCATCAATAGGTGAAGCTCTTGTCCCTCCCCTTAAGTCGAGGCACTGTGGCTGCCTGCCAACAGAATATGGCAGACGTGCTAAGCTCTATCCATTTCTGGGCCCAAGATTTAAGAAGCTAGAAGCTTACTTCCTATCTCCTGGGATGCTCACTCCTAGAGCCAAGCTGCCAGGCTGTGATGGTGCTGAGCTGCCCTGTAGAAAGAGCTAGTCAGGCTTGCCAGCTAATGGATGCTTCGCCTGATGGTGTATGAAACAAGGTGTTTTCCCCAACATGTCCTGTCCGAACTTTAGATTCACACACAAAATAGATGGCTGCTTTGTTAGGCTGTAGAAATACAGTGATTTGCTTTCAGGAGCAAGGAGGCAGGCACATGAGCAAGTTTGAAGCCATGTAGAAGTCCAGTGCTGAGGCACGTGTGGGCTGCCACATGAATACTGAAAAAAGCCACCTAATTTCTTTATATCAAGGAAGACTTCCTCGATGACATGACAGCTGAGTTGAGTCTCAAGTGACTAAAGGCTGATCAGGTAGGGGAGGGTGGAGTGTTCTGGGCAGAGTTTGTGCGTGTGCGTGTATGTGTGTTTTAAGTAGAAGTTAAAAAGAATTAGTGGTAAGAGGCTGATTGTGAGGAGAAAGAAGCCTCCCTAGACTTAAAGTTATGTGAGGACTAAGTGCTACTGCCAGCTGAAGCTCAGGGTCAAAGCCAGCGAGCTCAGTTTTGCTATGCTAGACTTGTCTGTGGCGCCCATGTGGAAATCTCAGTGAGTTAAAAATGAGAACATTTAGCTGCAAGTAGATTTGGTGGTCAGTATCACAAAGGTGATAATTAAAATTATCAACAGATAAGCCCCCAGGAAAGAATATTCCATGAAAAGCAAAGCTATTAGGATGAGACTATGGGAGCACCATGATGTTGGACAGATTGTCAGAGGAAAGTGAGCCCAGCAGAGATAGAGAGACTGGGGCCAAGAAGCTCTAAGCGAACCAAGAACAAGGTGTCTTCGTAGCATGAGGACAGGTGAGGAGGCCATTTTGATAGTACCAGCCAGACTGGGCAAAGGCAGGTAGATGTCAGTGGCGACTGAATGGAAGGTAGGCACACCATGGGGTGGGGCGTAGCTGGAGGAGAATGCAGGGTCAGGAGAGAGCTGGGTGGGGTTGGGGGTTGCCAGTAGCTAAATACGCCCCAAGACGCTCTTGTCATTAAAGGAGGAGAAATTGAAAAGCGAAGACTCAGTGGTGACCCTTGACCCTTGAAGAAGTGTCTAGCTGGAAATAGAAGGGCAAGGAGGGTCCAGGGCAGATTTTGGAAAGTAGAGGACTACATTGTAGGTGTAGATGTAAAGGATTTCATAGGAATAAGGCAGGAAATGGAAAATCATAGTTGTTGGATTTAATTTATTTATTTATTTTTCTTGATTGTCCATAATGAGTTACATTGATTAGTGAGTCATCCATGAGGATTTAATTTTTTTTTAGTGAAATAGACAAATTGTCCTCTGAGAGAAGAGAATGAAGTCAAAAACTGTAGCTAATTTGGAGAGAGGTGTCTCTTAATAGTCTGTAAGGAAACGGAATCACAAGGTCTGGTTATCAATGGGTGAGAAGGATTGGTAGATGACCCAGTGGGCCCAGTTGGTATTAGAGATTCAAGTTTGTAGTAACTGTCTGCAAGGCAGCTGAGTTGGGTGCTTTTATTAAGGAAATATCCCACCACAGCCCAGTCCTCCTCCTTCCTGGCTCCTTTGTCCTAAGACATGGGAAAATTTTTATGGCATGAGGCTAGTGCATTCTGTGTGAAACTGGAAGATGACTTCTTTTGTTTGTTTTTTAAGTAAAAATTCCAGAAAAGGAAATGGGAAAATATCTACAGGGGAGCTACGAATGAGAGAAGCCATAGCCGAGTAAGTGAAGGAGTAAGAGGGTGTGAGGAAGGGAGATGGGTGTGTGGGAGTTGCATAGGGCCTCATAGAGAGAGAATGTTTGGGAGAGACTGTGTGAAGTTTCTTGGGTTGGAGACATTATATAAGGTAATAGAACTAACCCATGGTCTCCAGCGCTCTGTGGCCTGCTCATGGAGCCTTGCAAAGAGGAAGGGAGACCTATGCTCGTCAGGGCAGGGCTGCCATGGGCAGTTGGGTCTCCTGTGGACAGTTGTACCCAACCTTGCTGTCTTCCTCTTATTGCAGTTCCCACAAGTTTAATAGTAGTAGTTGCCATAAAAACAACAGCTTATATTTATATGGGCTTTCTAAGTTTGTAAGTTGATGCTTTTAATAGCTCTGAGAGAAAGTCTGGATTCATAACATCCCATTTACAGATGAGAAAATGGGACTCCCAGGAGCTCAGACCATGCAGTTAGCAAATGGATGAGATCCAAGTAAAAGTGAATCTTCTGATTCCAATTTTTCTCAGTCATGCCCCTGCAGTCTTGGAGCTAACTGTGCCTCGAAGCGTCCACCACAGTAGATTCAGCAGGGTTCAGTCCCAGGAGGTCTCTACCGAGGCTTCAGGAGCTGCCTCTGTGAGCTAGGAGAAGTGTAAACTAAACCAAGGCTCAATTTCCACACATGAGATAGGAAGAACAGCCATCCCATCCTTTGGGGAGATTGTTAAGATTCAGTGTGACCATTAAGTTACTACAGCACCCATCTGCTCTGTAAGTGGGCATTTTATGCCATGTTTAGAGTCCACTTCAGTGCTAGACACATAATATCGCTCATAAAATTTGCTCAATAAATAGTTCTCTAAAAATTTTTAACTGTTCCTAAAAGGTTCAGTGACATCCTAAAGGCCAAAGTCAGTGTCACAGTCAAAGCTGGTTGGGTTTCAGGTCAAGAAATCTGGGAGGAGATGTCTGGTGAGTCAGTATGGTAGAAGGGAGCAGCCCTGAATGTGACTTTACCTGGGTGAGGCTGATTCCTTAAGCTAAGTTACTAGTTAACACTTTGAGAAAATGTGTTTTTCTGAATAGAACCACAGAGATAAAGATGAAGCTACCAGAGTAGCAATACTCCACCAAGCCAGTGCTTAGCTGAAGGTGTGCTGTCTGACCACACTTCTAGTTGGGAGAGCTCCCTGCTCACTGGATGTTGAGCTAAGGGACTAGCCATCTTCCACAAGGAGATTGCCAACCTAGCTGGTCCTCTTCCTGCTCCACATCGTGGTTGAACTCTGTGATCCCAAGTATCTCCTACGTACAGCACTGCTACTTTAGGGCAAAACCTTACTGCATTAGATAGATGGATGGATGGATTAGATGAAGCCCATGACCACAAAAAAACCTCACTATTGACATTTCAGTGCAGAAGGGGGAGAAAAGCCAGTTTTGCTAGTCAAAACTGTCTACAGTCATCACAGAATCACGACCTGTAAATTTTTGTGTGGAATTGTCCACAGTTCACTGCTCACCACTGAGCTTGTGCAGGCTGCCCCTGGCTTTGTTTTCTAGGGCAAGACTGGAAAGGGGTCAGAGGCAGAAGGTGGGAATACTGATGCTCTTGTTTTCCTCTCAGAGAACTACACTTAGATGTTCAAACTTAGTTCAGATTCAGTCTCTTAAAGCCCTTGCTGTTCATTGATGGATCTAGGTGGGGGTTCTACTCTTCAGTTGGCTTCTGTATTCTGCTGTTACTGTGCTGGGGTGTCTTTGTGGTAGTGCTGGGGATTGAACCCAGAGCCTTGCACATGCTGGGCAAATGCTTCTATCACTGAGATATACTCCAACTTGACTAGCTTTTGAAACATTGAGCTATCTTCTCTCCTTATAATTTAGCACACTTGTTATTAACTCTCTTATTATTATCTTGAATTCTGAAAATATAATCCGTATAGTGGTATTTTGAATTTTTTCTTGCACAGGTATTTAGTACTTAAGATTTCATAACCAAGGGATTTCAAGGTCAGCTTTGGAACCAGGTCAGGAGAAAATATCTGCTTTAGTTTTAAAGCTGGTCAGACCAGGAAATGCAAAGGTAGTTTGAAATCATTGACAAGCTGGCCAAATCAGCTTTATATAATTTTCTGAAAGCTCCATCTGTATACCTAAAGTGTGTGAGTCACACCTTCCCTTCATTTTGCCACTCATTCATCCATTCATTTTTATCCATTTATTCATTCTTCATTCACATGCCAAGTATTGCACTAGACACTAGGTAACGATGATAAATATGACAGTCAGAGTTTACTCTGTGCCTGTTCTGGGCCCAGGCACTTTGAAACTTGAAACTCAATGCTTTCAGCTCCTCAGTCCGGTATAATGGGGTAAGAATTACACTGGAAGCCATTTTTTCCCTAACTTCCCTGATTGGCTGTACTGTCTAAGGGGAGACCCATCCTTTGTCAGTTTCTTCTTCTCAGAAATGCTGTTGCGCACTCTGTTTACTTCATAGTTTTGATGTAAGTATCAAATGAAATAGTGGCTTTGAAAGAGCTTTGGCAAGGGCCAGGCATTGTATAAAGTGTATAAGTGGCAGTTTGTGACTGGCAGTGGTTTGTGTCATTTCATGGCCTCTGTGGAAAGCAGTGAGGATGAGAACCTTCTAATGGTGTTTGCAAATTCACAACTACTCTATTTCCTGTCCATGGGGTGAGGACTTGCTAGTAAGGTGATAAGGGAATATTAACTATGGTGATTAGGACTCATGGAGGAAATAGGATTCAGTCCAGACTCTGCATTCAGTAGGGAATGGTTAAGCCCTCAGATGGAGGGGCAGAGAAAGGGGTAAGGTGTGAGGTGGCCTCTCCTCAAGAAGCCTGGACTTGAATTTGAAGTTCAAAGTGACCAAATATAAACCCTGACCTTAATTTCAATTTCCCATGCATCTAGGTGAGGATGTCTATTGGCTCTGTAATGCTTCTAGGAGTCATCTGTTAGACTTTGGGGTACCTATTGGGGAACAGTATAACTAAACACTGGATTGTGTCAGGAAGCTGCAAAGTGACTTCTGGTTTCATATTGACTTATGTGTGCTGTGCTGATACTCAAGGTGAGGTAAGAAATGTGACATGAGGGCTGGAGAGATGCCCCAGTGGTTAAGGCACTTGCCTGAAGCCTAATGACCTGGTTTCAATTCCCCAGCACCCACATAAAGCCAGATGCACAAAGTGGCACATGCGTCTGGAGTTCGTTTGCAGAGGCTAGAGGCTCTGGCGTGCCCATTTTCTCCCTCTCCCTCTCCCTTCTTTCTTCGCTATGTCTCTCTCCTTACAAATAATAATAAATAGAAAGAAATGTGACATGAGGGCTGGAGAGATTGCTCAGTGGTTAAGGTGCTTGCCTGAAAAGCCTAATGACCTGGTTTCGATTGCACAAAGTGGCACTTGCATCTGGAGTTCCTTTTCAGAAGCTAGAAGTCCTGACGTTCTCTCTCTCTCTCTCTCTCTCTCTCTCTCTCTCTCTCTCTCTCTTCCCTTCTTCCCTTCTCTCTTCCTTCCCTCTCCCTTTCTGTCTCTCTCCTTACAAATAAATAAATAAGTATGACATGACTCAGAGTAAACTAAGTCCTGGAAGTCCTTTCAGAGCCGAGAGTGCTGGCCAACATCTTAATCCCAGCACTCACAAGGTTGAGGCAGAAAAATCACAAGTTTGAAGCCAGCTTGGGCTATTCAGTGAGACTCTTGTCTCCAAAAAATAAAATAAGTCACACAAATCTCCCAAACTAAAAATTCCTCTCAAATATCAGCTCTCGTCAGTGCCTGGCACAGTAGCTCACGTGCGGGCTCCATATTGAATGCTCTGGTGCTCTGATGCCTCAGGGAGGTGGCATCTTGAAGGCTGTGGCACCACTCACCTCCATGCTTTTCTTCTGGCACATGACTGAGACTCAGAACACCTCTCCAATGAACACAGACAAGCAGAGCTATTGCTGGTGGGTGTCTCAAGATCGGGACTTAACAAGCTCTCCCTCGAGTAAGCCCTAAAAGAGTAAAGGGGCTTACTCCCAGAAAGTCAGAGAGAACCCAGAAGGCCAAGAGAAAATTAATGCAAGACAGGAGAGAAAAGCAGACAATTTGCTAGCCATTTTGAGAGTTTCTATGATGCTGTCATTTAACTTCATTAACTCTTCTACTCTTATTAAAATAAAACCATTGGGGGCTGGAGATATGGCTCAGGGGATAAGGCACTTGCCTCCAGTGCCTAAGGCCCCGGGTTCAATTCCCCAGGACCCATATAAGCCAGACCCACAATGTGGTGGCCTTGGTGTGTTCTCTCTCTCTCTCTCTCTCTCTCTCTCTCTCTCTCTCTCTCTCTCTCTCTCTCTCTGCTCGAAAATGAATAAATAAAAATATTTTAAAAAAAAATAAAACCATTGGGACTGGAGAGATGGATCAGCAGTTAAAGAATGGCGCTTGCTTGCAAAGCATGATAGCCTGGGTTCCATTCCCCACGACTCATGTAAAGCCAGATGCACAAAGTGGTGCATGCATCTGGAGTTCATTTGGGCAGGAGGCCCTAATGTGCCCATTCTCTCTTTCCCTTTCTCCCTCCATCCTTCCCTCCTTCCAAATAAATTAGAAACAAAATAATACGACTGGAAAAAGGATACAAGCCTCTTTCAACACTTTGACACATACAGATACTTCATTTAGTCCTCACAACTGCCCTGTGAATATAGCATTTCTTTTTTTCATTATTACTGTTTGTGAAAATGAGAAATCTCAGCTTAGAACAGAGAGTTGGAATTAGAGCGAGGCACTCCCCCCAGGTGCAGAATTTAAGGGGGTACTAAAACCTCAGTAATAGATGTAAACAATATTTCATGCAATTTAATTAATTTATTTATTTATTTATTTGCAAGTAGAGAGAGACAGAGGAGAGAGAGACAGAGAGAATGGGTGTACCAGAGCCTCCGGCTGCTGCAGATAACTCCAGATGTATGCTCCACTTTTTGCATCTGGCTTTATGTGGGTACTGGGGAATCAAACCTGGGTCATTAGACTTTGTAGGCAAGTGCCTTAACTGCTGAGCCATCCCTCCAGCCCTTATTAAAAATTTAATACAGGATCTGGCGGGGCCAGGGTTAAAATGAGGAAAGTGAGGTGCATCATGCAAGTACAAGGTCAGAACCCGGCTTTGTTTCAAATTGTTTACTATATATTACATTAATATATCACCCATCCTGGTTAGTTTAGGTTGTTTTGATTGTTTTGCACCTTCTTAAGACAATTGCTCCTAAGGCCAGGGTCTCCTCAGGTCACCCTGGGGCCAGCGCTGCCTTAGAGATGGAGTGGCCAGTCTTATGGCCTGCACCTGGCAGAGACTGAACGTGAACCTAGACTTTTTGACTCCAGATCACATGCTGCTCTGTCATTCCACTGAAAGTGCCTGTTGTCTTTTGTCTGGAAGCATCTGTTAGTCTTTGTTTTCTCTTTTACCTTGCTTAGGCTTACAAGCCCCGTTATTTGGGAATGTCCTGAAAGTTCCCTTTTGACCTTTTTATGTAGTTTTGTTTTGTGAATTTATACCATGTATCCTCTGTTCTTTTGATTTGCAAGCTGAATGTTTCTGGATGGATCTTCTGCCAGGGGCACATTTCAAGATGGTTGCTTTCCTAGAAGCAAATTTCAGCCAAAATTAAGAATGAACTACTCCTCAACACACACACACACACACACACACACACACACACACACACACACACACACACACAATGACTGCTGCTATTAAAACTTATAACCCACAACCCCATGGTGAATACCAGTTACCCCACTGAGGAGGGCCCTCAGTGGAATAGGGGCAGGAAGGAGGAAACCAAAACATGATTTGTCCATGCAGAGTTTCTACTTTAAAAAAAATTGAATGAATGAATGAATGAATAGAAGCCATGCATGGTCACACATGTCTGTAATATCAGCACATGAGAGACTGTGGTAGGAGGATTGTGAATTTGAGGCCAGCCTGTGCTTATGTAGTGAAATCTTAACTCAAACCAACCACCAAAAAAGAGGAAATGAATAGATCCAAGGCTGCATGAGCTTGGAGAGAGGCCTATCTTCTTAAATACTGTGGAATAAAAGAGCAACTATGAATGCAGCAGCACACTTTATAAAGTCAGGTGGGCATGGGGATGCATGCATGAAATTTCAGCTACTTGAGAGGATGCCAAGTTCAAGGCTACTCTAAGTAACGTGGTGAGATCCCACCCTCCCAAAACCAAACAAAATTTTGTAACTATAGAGTTGAAATTCCTACAGACTACTTACTTTTTAGTGAAATTCATTTTCTGGAGTGTTTGTTTTTGAGGTAGGGTCTCACGCCAGCCCAGGCTGACCTGGAACTCTGTAGCTCCAGGCTGGCCTCAAACTCACAGTGATCCTCCTACATCTGCCAAATGCTGGATTTAAAGGCATGCACCACCTGGACTTCTTTCTGTTTTTTAACAATATTTTTTTTATTTAGTAGCGAGAAAGAGAGTGTTGCAGTCAGCTTTCTAGTTGCTGCGCAGAAAGAACCCAAACAAAATCATCTTGTAGAGGAATGGGTTTATTAGGCTTACAGACTCGAGGGGAGACTCCATCCTGGCAGGGAAAACGATGGCATGAGCAGAGGGGTGAACATCACCTCCGCCACAGAACTGCAAACAGCGGCAGGAAGGTGTGCCAAATACTGACAAGGGGAAGCTGGTTTATAATCCCCATAAACCTGCCCCCTACAACACAGCTCCATCGAGGTAGTAAACTCCAAACTGCCATCAGCTGAGGATCCATTACCCAGAACACATTCATTTGTTTGTGGGGTTCACCTGGATCAAACCATGACTGAGAGTATGGGCCCATTAGAGTCTTCTGTCACTCCAACGAACTCAGATACAGGAACCACTTTTTGCATCTGGCTTTATGTGGGTACAGGGGGATTCAACTTGGGTCACCAGGCAATACAAGCCACTAGGCAATCTCTCCAGCCTCCTTTATTATTTTTATTTTTTTTTTGAGACAGTGTCTTGATCTATCATGGACATTTTTATTGCTTTAGAAATTTCACTAGAGGTCTCTGGAGATGGCTCAGTCAGTAAAATGCTTTCTTGCCCCATAAAAATGAAGACCTGAGTTTGGATTCCAAGGTCCCATGTAAAAAGCTAGGCATGGTGATACACACACACACACACACACACACACACACACACACACATATGCACACACAAATATCTGGTCACACACCTATAATCTCAGCAGAGGTAGGAGAATCACCATGAGTTTGAGGCTAGCCTGAGACTACAGAGTGAATTCCAGTTCAGCCTGGGCTAGAGTAAAAAAAAAATGATAATAGTTAAAAAAGAAATAAAAACCATATATCTAATTTAATGCTGAAGTTTTCATAGGAACAGCAAAGAAGGCTGAGGTGCACATACCCCCAACTGTTATGCCATAGGAGGAAGAGCTGCACGAGCCAGAGTAGTGTAGGAACTGAGCAGAGGAGGGAGTTGTTTCAGGAAAAATGGTGTGGCCAGCAGAGCCCAGATCCTGTGCCTGTTGACCAGAACTCATGAGGAATTCCAGGAGGGTCTGGATCTGGAAGGTAACAGTGGAGGTCCAGGAAGAGAAAGTGTTCCAGAGGAGGCTAAGTCACAGGAGGTTCCACCACATGATTACTGTAGGAGCTGCAGTGTTCACAGGATAAATACTGTAGAAGCTGCAGTGTTTACAGAATGAGTACTGTAGAAGCTGTGGTGTTCACAGGA
Source organism: Zapus hudsonius (assembly GCA_004024765.1). Classification (NCBI taxonomy): domain Eukaryota; kingdom Metazoa; phylum Chordata; class Mammalia; order Rodentia; family Dipodidae; genus Zapus; species Zapus hudsonius. The sequence goes on from PVHP010005023.1 coordinate 18,656, forward strand.
TGAGTGCTATTGGAGCTGCGGTGTTGGGGGGGGTGGTACTGTAAGCTTCGGTGTTCACGGGGTAAGTATTGTGGGAGCTGTGGTGTTCACATCATGGAAGGTACTCTTCCAAGATGACAGATAGACATTTTAATGTTTTATGTTTCATCAAGTTGAAATACTTTTTAATTTAAGAATATTGCAGAGAAGAGACCATGACCTATTTTTTAAATAATTTTATTTTATTTATTTAATTGCAAGCAGAGAGAGAAGAGAGACAGAGAATGGGTGTGTCAGGGCCTCTAGCCACTGTAAACATACTCCAAATGCTTGTGCCATTTTATGCATCTGGCTTTACTTGGGTACTGGGGAATCGAACCAGGGTCATTAAGCTTTGCAGGCAAGTGCCTTTACTACGGAGCCATCTCTCCAACCCCACATAACCTATTTTTGAAAATATTCTAATTTATTTGCCAGCAGAGAAAGAAAGAGTATGGGCCAGCCAAGGCCTCTTGCTGCTGCAGACGAACTCCAGACACAGGCGCCACTTTGTACATCTGGTTTTACATGGGTACTGGGGAATTTAACACAGGCTTATAGGCTTTGCAAGCAAGCATCTTTAACTGCTGCATCATCTCCCTACTCCCATGATCTATTTTTATTGTTTTCATGTATCAATTCTGTTTTATTTCTACAAAATGTTTCTCATGCATAGCTTTCCTTACTCATTACCCAGAGGACTAACATCTATTTACCTCTTTAACTTTGAGAAGGGAATGCTGAATGGTGTGTGGCTGGGTTGGTTTAATGTTATCCCAGAACAAGGAATTGTGGAATCCTGTGCTCCTTACTTTTTTCACTGCATCAGCGCGTGCGCACGCGCACACACACACACACACACACACACACACACACACACACACACACACAACCATGGGAGAATACATGACACTGCTGCTTTCCTTCTGTTCACTGCTTGGTCATCTATTCCTGTGCCTGTCAAAGCTCTGGTGAAGAGGTGCTTCTTCCAGCAGTGCTTCTGATAGATAGATATGAGCCTGTAGTGATCACAGCTCTCTGAAGTCATTACCATGCTTATTCTCTGAGTGCTTGACAATAATTCATGGAATCTGATTCAGTTCCAAAGCTTAAAAGGCAAACTTTAGGGCTGAGCAGATGGCTCAGCAATTAAAGACATTTGCTTGCAAAGCCTGATGGCCTGGGTTCAATTCCCCAGGACCCACATAAAACAAGATGCACAAAGTGGCTCATTCTTCTAGAGTTCTTTTACAGCAGCAAGAAGCCCTGGTATGTCCCCCCTCCTCTTTTTCTCTGCTCGCATGTAAACAAAAATATTTTATATATTTATTGTCCATAATGAGTTATATTATTTAGTGGGTAAACAATGAGTTGTTATCCCCAATTCCCCAATGCCCCCCTCCCCATCCCCAATCAGCTGGATATCCTCCTCCGTGGGTCGTCTGGTTCAGTCCTTGTGACAGAGGACCATGGATAGCCTAGTACTCAGCCTGGTTCTCCTGGCCCAAGTGTGTTGTTACTGAGGGGTGCCATGCCTCTGGATAGTCTCCCCCACCACGGCTCTCACAATCTTTCCGCCCCCTCTTCTGCGCAGTTCCCTGAGTCGTGGTGGGTAAGTATTAAGGCTGCTTTAATGTTGAGAATTTAGGAGTCTTTGTGATGAAAATTGTTGGTTTCTGTCATCCTGGCTTATCCTGTGTTGATTGAATGGCTGTGGCTGTGGGTTCCTTGTTCATCTGTCATTCTCTGCTGGATTCCATATGAATCCTCCACGATATGACTATGGTGGCTCATCTCTTGCCGAGATCTCAGTTATCTGCCTCTGGTCAGATGGTAGGATTAGATGGGCCACAGCTCTCTCGCTGCATCCTGAAAAATACAAACACAATCTCCAACGGAGAGTGAGATCAGTCTAGATTAACAAATATACACAATTTGGGATTGCCAAGATTCTGTTTTTAGTAGCCTTCCCATCAATCGCTCCCATAGTGCATCTTTTCTTGTGAGCCCAAGAGTACAGGATCCAGTGCCTGTAGCCCTGAATCCCCAGTTCCAGTCAAGGGCTCCCCCTCACTGAGTGGAATATTTGGCAGAATTTAAAAGCTGTTGATTGTCTCCCCCAGGCCTGGGCTCCTCTATTGCACAAGTGCTCCTTTCTTGGTTCGCTATTCTCTCCCAGTAGGAGGTATGGTCAGCCTATTCATGGCCGCAGACTGTGTTTCATGCCAGTGGTCTCTGTTTATTCCCTCTGTCATTGATCAGCTTCCCCTGGCAGCTTGTGCAGTGCCTTCCAGTACTGTACTATCTGGCATCTGGGGGCTGGTTACCATTCCGGACCCTGAAGGGTCTCTCGATGCTGATCGATGGCATTCTGTGGTTTCTTCAGCAACAGGGTTTTGCCTCAGGCCTGGGGAGGGCATTCAAGAGCTTTGACAGAATTCTCTCTTCTTTTTGGAACCTCATGGGTCACTTTGATCAACAGCTCAGTGAGGGAAGGAACTGGTGACTGTGACCAGGGGTTGTCAGACTGATCAATTTATTCACAGGCTTAGACCCTTTCCTCCACTACTCATGGCCCCTCTTACCAGTCGACGCCCACTACTTGCTCAATAGGTTACAGTATGCTCGTGAGGATTTTATGTTTTTGAACCTAATTTGGTTTAGCCTCATGCTTAAGCCATTCCCTTCCCCCCATCCCTTACCCCTCATTCATAACCTCTCACTTCTTTCTACTAGTCTGCGTAGAGTTTACGGTTAGCCTGATTAAGGACCGCATATGAGGGAGAATATGCAACATTCGATTCTCTGATCTTTTGAGCGTTCACTTAGTAAGATCTGCTCAAAGTCAGACCATTATTTCCTAAATTTTGATATGTCATTTTTCCTTTCAGCTGAGTAGAATTCCATCGTGTAAATATACCACAGTTTTGCTGTCCATTCCTCCATGGATGGGCAACGATTGTTGTTGGTTTTCTTTATGATTGCTATTCTGACAGGGGTAAGGTGGTATCTCATTGTGGTTTTGATTTGTATTTCCCTGATGCTTAAGGATGCTGAGCACTTTCTTAGATGGGACATTTCTGTGTCGAGTCCTGTCAGCATTAAGTCACATTGTGGGTAGAATGCAGAATCCAACGAAGGGAAAGGCGATACTAGAGGGAGGGAAACCCTAGACTGTAGAAGTGATTGAGGGCAAGGAGAGGTCTGGATTGAGCTACTACTGTGCAGGAGCAGGTAGAGAAGAGGTTAAGTGACCAGTCGATTGGAAGCAGTGAGGGAAAAAGAAATGGACAGGGTCAAGGTCAAGCTTCCAGCTGAAACACAGAGGCATTAGAAGGACTGTGACTGATGCCAGCCTTGGGCTATCTCAACCTGAACGATTACGTTAGTTGAGTCATCAAAGGCTGATTCAGTTGCTGACATGAATCCTGGCTACTCATCTTTGAAGCCAACAATGAAATGGCTTTGGGCCTCTTTAGACCAAGACCTTTGGAACAATGCTGAATAGGTATGAATCAGGTTTCACTGGTGGGAGCTCCTTGGATTTCCACCTCTGGCTTTGGGAGCATGCATGCTTGCTTTTATTACAGTGGACACCCTTTTGATACCAGCTTTCGAACCTGCTTTCTTAATAACTCCATAATCATATGTACATTTGTGTTTCATCTTGATAATGATTACTATCCTTAGCACTTTATATCTTCAAAGAACTCCAAGTAATTGATCTGCATAACATCCCTGGCAGTTAGTAGGTGGGGATTCTTCCCTGTTTTGTAGATAGGAAAACCCAGAGGTACTGGCCCCAGGCTGTACAGCCTCACATTGACAGGCCAGTTTTGAACCTGCAGCTTCCCTTATCTTATCACACTCATATTAGAAGTTAATCATTGGTTTTAACCTCCTGTGCAATGTTTGTCATTTTGCTTGTTTATAAATCTCAGCGGGAAGATGGAGAAGTGGGTAAGCAAGGCACCAGTAGAGTACAGGTGGCCACATGACGAAGCCCTGTGTATGGCAGCAAGGAGGGGCAGGAACATAAGCAGGTCCCAAGTACTAGTTTATTCAGAGGAGGAGTGTTCCTTTTCTAGGGAAGCTATGACATCATTTCAACTAACAAATCAGCCAGTCATTTATCATAGTCTCCTCAGACATTCTAGTGTTACCCATGAAACAGTCATAGAAATTGCCATATATAGTCATATACATATATACATATATAGTCATATGTAGTCATATACATAAAGGCACACACACTGTATAGTAGGCTGTATAGTAGGCTACACAGAGAACTGACTTTGGCATTAGACCCGGAGTTAGTCCCAAGCAGGAACTGGCTGACACCGGGCAGGATCCCAAGCCTACATCAGCATGGGAAGAATTAAGTCTTAATGTTTGTCAGCTATCCAGCATGGAACTTGCCAGTCACTGCTTCATAAATGACCACTGTTATGTTTATTCTCCTTCAGAGACAAAGTATAAGCATTCCAAAGGGCCATTGACTCTTCTGTCAGATGACAGGACCAGGTAAATGCAACTGTTGAGGCATTGCAGCCTATTAAAGAAGTCAGTGACTTTTCAGTCTTGAGCCAACCAGATACTGGTCCCACCTCCTAGTCCCTGACAAATATGGGAAGGTAATTTCAGCAGGTCAGCCACCAGTGTGTGCCTTCCAAAACATTATAGTCACGTTACAGTAAACTTTTTATATTTGTTGCGTCACAAAGATTTATTGAAGTGATAAAAGTTATTATGGAAAACAGTGTGCAGTAACTATGGTAACGGTTATTTGATCTCACAGTAATTAGCTAAGCATTTAGTTGCACAATACTTTTCACAATGCCTTCCTGGTTAGTTCATTAAACAAAATTAGCTTTTGTTTGAACTGTCTTCCTACAGCGTCCTAAACTTGATTTTAGTTCAAAAGAATTGGAAAGTATATTTTAAAACTACCTTTCCAACTTATATTTTATAGCCATATTTGAAGTCGTAACTTTTTTATTTAATTCTCTATTTATACTGCAGTGTAATCGTGATTCATTGGCTTGCCCTCTGAATTTCTCTCAATGTAGCAGAGTGGCCTACAAAATGAACAGTCCAGTATCTTCATGGTAGATCAGGTTGCAGATTGGGATGAGCTGGGATCCTTCCTATGAGGTAGTTCGATCCTGGGAGATCGGGTTGCTATATTGTGTGTATTGAGTCCCAGGATCACAAGCGAGTGGTCCCTCCTTGGTAATCTACATGTCTTTCTATGGTCCCCGAAATTGGTAGCAGCCTAGCTTTGCCAAGACCCCCCCCCCCTTTCCCAGCTGCCTCTTTTGCCCTGGTCCTTGGAATCCACCCAGGCTGTGTTCTGTGCTTCTTCCTTTTTTTGCAAAGAGAAATGGCCTGCAGGTGATTCATGCAGGTGGTGATGTCATCATCAAAGGACTTCCTCTTGAGACAAGTGCCTCTCAAACTGTATCTGCCCTATTCCTCTCCTTCCTTGCTCCCCCTGTGGAGGAGAAGTTGGGGGTTGGAGGGGGTAGATAGAAGTCCTTGAGAACAAAAGAAAGGTTTCAAATCAAAAAACTAAGGAAAATAAAACAGAAAAATTGCCTTTAGCCAAAAAATGAGAAACATTCTAAAGTAAATTAATGAAACAATTTTCAAAAACTCAGTAAGTGCTCCTTATGTTTTGTTTTAATCCCTGAAAGCTTTGTGATTATTTTTTAACCTAGTTTTTTTGTCTTGTTTTGTTGATAATATAAGCTTTTATGGACTACTTTATATCTGAGTTTTGAATCAAACTCATTTCTCAGTTAATTCCCTATTGCCTGCTAATATTCAGATGGGGAGGTTTTCCCTACATGCGAGCCATGCATTTCCAGTTCCATGCATATTGATTGCACTGTGAAGGTCATCATTCTCTATGTAAGTTTCACCGACCATCAGAATTCTGTTAATATAACTTACTGGTTCTTGCTTGGTATTGAAATTTTTTAGGTCAATCTGAATATATTATACTATAGTTCTAATAGGCTTGTTATAAGTTATCCTAATTGGCTTCAGCACCTGACTCTTTTTTTCTGCCATTGTCTCCATCCCTGCTTATATCCTGGATGAGTTTTTAAGCATTTTATTGACAACTTCCACAAATATATACAATATACTATGGTCATAATGCCCTTACCATCTCACTTTTTCTTCCTTCCAAATCCCTGCTCCACTTAACCCCTTCTTTCCAACTAGTTTCTCTTCTATTTTGATGTCATCATTTTTTTCCTCCTATTATGCAGGTCTTGTGTAAGTAGTGTCAGCCACTGTGAGGTCATGAATATCAAGGCCACTTTGTATCTGAAAAACAGCATTTCAAAGCTCTCCTCTCCATCCTTTTGCTCAGACATTCCTTCTTCCACTATGGTCCCTGAGCCTTGGAATTGTGATAGAGATGTCTCACTTAGTGCTGAACACTCCTCTATTGCTTCAATTCAGCACTATTGTGAGTTTTGAGTCACCCCAGTGGTCACCACCATCTGAAAAGAGAAGCTTCTCTAACCAAAAGTGAGAGTAGCTTTAATATAAGGGCATAAACATAAGTGTTTAGAGGGAAGTTTGGTGGATATAGCATATCCTTTTAGCCAGACTAGAGTTTATGACTTCCCCTGCTATAGGCTTTTGACTAGGTTTTTAGTACCAGGCAGGAATTAACTCCTCAGATCTAATCAGAAAGCAGTTGGTTTACCCAAAAACAGACATGCCACCATTGCACCAATTGGTACATTTGGCCTGGATGGTCAGCCAAAAAGTTTGCTTGGATAACTTTTTATTCCTTGGTTGATGTCAAGGCTCCTAAAACTTTGTTCCTAAAACAAACCCCATTCCCTTCTCCCGTTTCCTTCTTTCTCCCTAGAGTAACTTCTTCCAGTGACACTTTCCCCACTCCCACCTCATCTCCTGGCCACCACTGTCATCGTACATTACAGCTTTTCATTAAAACCCTCTTGCCAGGTTGGCTGTGAACTCCACCAGATGAGCACTGCTCCTTTTGAGTTGTCCTGGGCATCCACTGTTTAAGTCCATGCCCAGGTCACAGCCCAGAAGACCAGTTACCCTCACCTCCTCCCTCCCTGAGTTGCTGTGCTACCCAGGCCAGCCATACTGGATAGTTTGTATTCCTTTTCTCTCAACCTAGAAAACATTCCATGTATGGATCTCCAGTCCCTTTGGAAAAGGTGGGAAGGAAGTACATTTATTGGGCAAGTACTGTGCCTACAGCCATGTGAGAAATATCAAAATCTAGATTATTTTTTCATGATGAACAAGGTTCAAAAATGCATGAGATAGTAATCAGGAAAGCTGGAATTAAAGGCCTCAACTTTGCCTCCTAAATCCCACGTTTTCACTTTTTCCAATATACTAGCTCTGCTTTGGTGATTCGGCCCAACCCAAACTCCATGCTTAGCCTGTTCACCGGAGCAGCCACAAGCACTCTGCTCTTTGATCTCCTGGCCACGCCTGGGCCATCAGTCCAGGCAGACTCTATATTCTGTCCTGCTCTAGTGCTCTCGGCTTCTGACAGAGAGCCACACAGATCTTTCCCATTAGACCAAGCATGCCCACTTAACCTCTCACTGACCACCGCCAGCCTTGGCAGGACACTGAGCCACCATTGTCAGGCATGAGTTCACCCCCAGTGCGGCCTCCCAGGAAGCCTGTACCTACTGAGTAGGACCTATTTGCCTCAGAGCTGCCTCCACCGGCTGTGGCTCCTCTGCCCGTCATCCTGTGAGTTCCTCCTACCCTAAAATCTCTTTCTCTTGCTCCTGATGAACGACCACAGAGCAGGTTGTTTTCAGAACCCACCTTATACTTACCTATACCTTATGCCAAGGCTTCTGCTTGGTCCACCTTCCTCCTATCACTGACTGTAGAATAATTAATAATAGAGCTGACTCATTTTATTGTGCACCCATAAAGGCAGACTCGTGAGTATTATCTCTGATAATATAGGCAGAACCTGGTAGTGATATGGGAAAAGCCACATGAACAAAGGGAAGAAGGGAGGGAGAGAGAGAAGAAGGGAAGATCTGACAGAGGTACTGTGCTGCTGTAAACAAACATACATTTTCTTGTTTGATCCAAATGACCAGTGAAATTAGCATAATTATCCCTATTAGGGATATACAGTAGAAAGTGGAAGAATTTCCTGTCTTTTATAAATCGCCCAGTACTGTCACTTCCCTCAGCCTTGCCCATGGCACTAGACAAATGTGGGGCATCTGTAGACACAGGTGATGTGCAGATGGCTGCAGAGAGGTGGAGATTTGATGGCTGTGGGATCTCTCCTTCCTCAGTGCTTCAGTGAGGGCTTGGCGTGGTTGGGTCTTTCTTATACTTTTCCTTCTTTGCTTCATATTCTGTGCACAAATCCTCTAGTGGATTTGAAGTTCCTTGAGGAAAGGGAAAGTGCTGTCCTCATTCTCATATGGGCCCTGTCGGACATACACAAAGGAACTGTGGCGTGGTCAGCTATCCTATCTGCTGTTGACTTGGTTTGGGGCTCTATGACTTGGGACCTAGCAACTACCTTTCTCCAGAAGGCTTCTCTCCCACTGTATTTACCCTGTACCTTCCTACTGGAACCCAATTAGGGCATCCCCTCCTCAAATGGCTTCACTAATTCTTGCTGTCAATCCCTGATATTCCTTAGACAGTTGGGACACGGTGACTAAATAATAGCCTACTTTTCAAAGGCCTTAAAAATGTTGGAAATCTCAAAAAAAAATTTTGGGGTTCTAAAAGCAAACAAGTATAGGCCCAAATATGTGTTTGCACATAAATATACAACCAAATATTTTGTCATCTTTAAATGTTAAACTTAGTGATGACTACTGAGAAATCATAGCAAACTATAAATTAAATGACTGAGCAACAGCCAAGTAACTTCAAAAATAAAATGCAAAAATTCTTTCAAAAATATTTTGCCTAGAAAATTATTTTTAAATACTTTTTTTATTTGAGAGAGAGAGAGAGAAAGAGGCATTTGAGAGAGAGAATGGGTGGGCATACCAGGGCCTCTAGCCACTGCAAATGAACTCCAGGCACATGCACCCTTATGTGCATCTGGCTTTGTATGGGCACTGGGGAATGGAACTGAGTTCCTTCTACTTTGCAGGCAAATGCCTTAACCAATAAGCCTAAAAATTGTTTTTTATTGGATTATGGATACAACTTTTAGTAAGTTTGATATGATGTCAGTAGAGAAGGTTCCAGACAGTAAACATACTTGGAATCTTAAAATAAATTTTCTGGGTTCATGATGCACATAGTTCAATAATTATTGGCTATGAATTGATTATAGTTAAATAATGATAGTCTGCCATGGGAGAGGCATAGGTATTTATTTGGTGAATTAATTTTAAACATTAATAAAAACAAAAGCTTATATATAAAAGTGAGCGCCATTTCTTGTGCATATACTGCACAATTTGGGGGGCTCTTGAGTGGCACCAGGGGGACCCCACTGAAGCACTTTTCCTGGCCCTCCTCTCAGGTTTGCTTGCCACCCTGTGTGGTTCCTTGAGAGGAGAGGAAGTGGGAGGCTGGGAAGCCTGAGAGGAGGATGTGTAGAGATGTCATCGCCAGGCCCTGGGAGCAGCAGAGAGCCAAGGCCTGTGCCGCCCAGGTTGTGGCTCCTGTTCCCTGTTTGCTTTTGTGAGGCATGCCGGAACTGACCTTTCTACTTGCCCTTCAAGCTCAGGGGCGACTCAAATGCCAGCCATTGTTTGAGGAGCTGATTATGCAGCAGCGGCCTGGCTGACAGTGTGATGGAGGTATTTCCTCAGCTCTGAGGGGTTGGAAGGTGGGAGGTTTCAGTCTGCTTTTGCTTCAATCAGGACCGTTTTGTCCCTTCCTTCCTTTGGGTGTTGTTTTGGTTTTCCATACAGATTGTAACCTGTTCAAAAACCACCATAGATCTTACTAGCTCTCTATCCATGTGTCATTTCTGCTAAATGAAGGCTCACACCTGCTGCTGAGTCCCTGTTGCCATCCCATGAGGATTCGACTTGGGAGAGCCATGGAGGGACCAGAGGGTTAGAACCATATTCAAGTGTGGAAACATAAGGCATATTAAACCTCTAGTGTTTGTATCAGTACAGAACTTAACTGTAACAACCATGAAGGGAGCAGCTTTTTTTTAATAAGTGGATTCATGTGATCTGCCCTCTCTAAAAGCTTGCAGTTGCCAGTTAAATACATGTGTATTTTTCAAAGGAAATCATCAAAAAAGACATTCCACTCTCATTACAAAGCTATTTTAGGGGTAAATATTTTGATAGATGTGGTTCAGTGCACCTGGGAGCTGAGCCATGCAGAGCCCAAGGCAGTTAGCACAGATGGAGCCCCGGTACCTCAAGCTTGGGGTTTCCCCATGCGCACTACAGATGGCTGAGGGCGCCGAGAACCTCTACGCTGCTTTGCCACTGTTGGAAATGCTACTAAAGAGCCATAAGGACCGCACTGAGACTTCTCTCAGACAAATAGAGCGGTGTCTCTTAGTGAGAATCCAGTCTGTAGACAGAAGTAAATCATGTCAACTCTGCTTCTGTCCGAATTAGACACAAAACACGGATCTAGGATGGGGGCACTTACTATCTGTCATACGTGGCGGAATTTAACAAAACTAGACAGACTGCTTTTCATTTCTTCCCTTTTTGAAGCTGAGTCGAATCACTCACCAGATTTAAATCATAGCTTATAATTTATGAAAATAGGCTAGTGCATCGTCCAACCTTCTCAGGAAATAAGCATGCACGTGTGTAATGCTGGCTGCTTTCCATGCTTGCCTGTCTTCTCAGCAGATAGCAAGCGTGCTTGTTAAGTGGCATATTACAGTTGTAATACTTTTCCCTTTGAGCTAAAATCCTGTCTTTCATCAGCTATAAATATGTTTCTTCTTACACAGGTGACATTGCATTCATTCTTGGTGAGAAGAGGAATGACTTAGTACATCCAGCGTAGTTCTACTCTAGCCGTAAATTACTAACAGATGGCCAAAATCATGGAACGAGTAGCACGTTTTTTGTTTGTGGCTTTTTTTGGTAGGGGGAGGTATGGAAGGGGGGTCTGAGGTAGAGTCCATCTAGTGCAGGCTGGCCTGGAACTCAGGGCACTCCTTCTGTCTCAGCCTCCCAAATGCTGGGATTTCCAGGTGTGAGCTGCCACACCCAGCTTTTTCTCATCTATTTCCTATTGCAAGATAAGTTCCCAGAGGGCATCTTTCTGTCCAGTGGCAGTTGATTAAATGTTGAAGGAGTCATAGCCAAGAACTATTTTCTTTACCACCCCAAAGCAATCCGTTAACAAATGACGATGATAGTTTCTGAAGGCTTCCTTATTAACACCGCAAGCAGGAACATGGAGTGTAGGAGCCGGCCAAGACTTAATCAGCCCTCTGTGCGTCTTTGATGCAAAATTGGTTCATCGTTAACTTTGTCTTGTGTTTCTGAGAGGGAAGTAGGCCCAGATTTACTTCAGGGAGAACCTTTATAATTCAGCAGCTGAATTGATTTCCCAGTGTTTCTAACTTTCCAAACTGTTGACGAACATGTTCTGCATCTGCGGTGTCCGCAGATCCCTGTGTGTTCTTCTGTGCAAGCTGCTTATTGGAAGCAATCAAGGGGGACTGACTGCAACCCTTCTATGTTAGAATTTTATTTTGAACAGTGATAAAAATGCATATTGCCTCTCATCATACACAATATTAAAACACAGAATTCCTGTTCAGAAATTATTGTACTAAGCTCTTTTTAAAAGAAAAAGTCCAGTTGAAGTTCAGCCGATTACAATGTAAACTAGGATTAAATGTGTAATTTCAGAAATGCCTTTGGCCCCTTCTTGTACTTTTAGGAGAAAGCCCTTAACTTACAGGCTGATCATTTATTTATGGCACAGGATTCTATAGCAACTTGTTGACTAATTGAAGATGCATTTTTATTATCTTAGAAAACCCAAAGTCTGGTAAAGAAAGTCTCATTGATATAGGTGCAGTTTTTGGGACTGCATTTGGACTGAGTAAACATGTGTATTTAATAATTCTTTAATGCATGCTTGCCTTCTGTCTGCTGCCATGCAAAGCTCGAGTGGAAGAGACCAGCTGCCGAGACCACAGACGTTTTCAGGAAGAAACCTGCCCGTGTCCCAAGAATAGGTCCTTACATGCAGATGTCAGATGTTAAATTTCCTTTTGCCTACAACCCTTGTGGAAATCATGAGCAGACAAAGAGTGGAAAGAATTGGCCTTAAATGACATGCTTATGATCCAGTTAGCTGTTTCCCCACGCTCTGCAGAGTGCTCTGAGGCCTGGAGCCACAACCAGGACACCATTTGTAGGGTTTTGCTGGGGCTTGAACACTGACATGTTCTGGTTTTGGTGGCGCACACCTTTAATCCCAGCACTTGGGAGACAGAGGTAGGAGGATCCCTGTGACTTCCAGGCCAGCTTGGGACTACAGAGAGAGTTCCAGGTCAGCCTGGCTAGAGTGAGATGCTACCTCGGAAAGAAAGAAAAAGAAAGCATTGAACTTAGAACCAGAAGGTCTCGGTTCAGACACTTGTGCCTCTTAGTAATTGTAACCAACTGGAAATTGCATAGCTAACCTCAGTGAGTATTGACAGGCTTGGGAAAAAGCATGAAGATAAAATGTAATTATGTATTAAGACATACAGACTATACACAAGTGAAAGGTGGTGTTTGGTGGTGTGAGATGCTGCCAGTAATATGGGGAGGATCCGCACTCATGACAGCACCTTCCGTATATGACCATAGAGGCCAGTCGTGTCTGTCAAATTCACTTCTGCATCTGTTGAACATCCAAAGAGCAGATCAGACATTGCAGACTTTAGAATGAATAAAGTAAAAATTGAGAGAATAAAAATTGCATCTTTGCATTTTTGCATTTTATCTAAAATACCCCCCAAAAGAGACTACTCCTCAACCTCACTTCTTCATTAGACTTGCTTTAGAAGAATTCCCATGGAGACATAGTGTTAGGGAAGCACGCTGGTGCCTCAGAAAATTAGTGAGCATTCACAGCTGTATGGACCCAAGACCAGCCAGGTGATTAGCCTTGTTCCATAACTGGGGACCCAGGACTGGAGCTATTCCATCTTTACCCAAAACTGTTGAATTAGCGGTCTTTCCCCAACCCTTTAAGAAGTCATTCAGTATCCAGGAATTTCATCTGTTTCTCTAACTTCCCACATTTTGGAAGATAGACCCATTCAAATTTCCTTCCATATCTTTAAACCTGCAGAAAGAAAGTGCCATACTGGATAGGGGTGTATTTGCAGACTTTCTGAATGGTGTCCAGTAAGTATTGCCTGAACTAAATCTTAAAAGGGGGCTTTATTAGGTCACTTTATTCTGTAGTAATATTAGAATAGTGACAATAACAACCAAGAGTGTAGTATCATAGTCCAGGGAAAACTTTATTGTTGTTTTGTGAAAAGAAAACTAATACAACCAAATGAAAATACATTGATCAAAACAGTGACAACCCTACTTCCTCCTCAGAGCTCTAGGAGAACTAATGTGTACAACAGTCTTTTTATAGCCAGTGTGCCAATTGACTCAGAGATAACACCTGTGTCGTTTATTTTTAAAAATCCTACTGAAATCTACATCTTAGTGAGACTCTAGGAAAGAGTCTCAACAGCTGGCCCAGCATCTGGTTGAATGATGCACTGTGAAATATTTCTAAAAATAGTTGGAATTTGAGTCAAAAAATGTGCTTCCATGATGAACTACAAAATATCAGTTGATCTAAATCTGAAAAAGCTTATCTTTGAAAGCGTGTGGCTCTAGAATAATATGGTTTGCTCTAGAACGCACCAGATGTTTGCCTCTGCAGTCTTTGTTAGCAGACTTGGGGTGTGACTGGTTCATCCCCACTTGGCAGATGCAGAGAAAGGTATACCAAAGTGAGGGGACAATGAGTAAATGGTGCTGGGTGACAGGTGCAGTGGCCTTTTGTAGGAAGTCTGTGTCATATCCAATACCTGTAGGATGCCCTGTTTTGTTTTTAATATATATATTATTTGCAGGCAGAGAGAAAGAAAATGAATGGGTGCATCATGGTCTCTTGCCACTGCAAACCTCCTCCAGATACATGTGCCACTTTATCTGGCTTTTAGGTCCCAAGGAATCGAACTTGGGCCATCAGGCTTTGCAAGTAAGAACCTTTAACCACTGAGCAATCTCCAGCCCCTGTTTTGATTTTCATAATACCTGAGTCAGCTGCTCTCAACATCTTAGGCCATTCCACAGACTGGGTAATTGATAAATCTATTTCTCACAGTTGAGCTGGAAATTCCAGTGTTAGATACCAGAGTCTGGCAGAAAGCCAGGAAGGCAAGAGACACAAGTGGGAGAAGAACCCACTTTTTTTTTCTCTTCTTGGTACTGCTGAGAATCAAACACGGCATCTCAGGTGTGCTTCACATGCATTTTACCACTTAGCTACACTACCAGCGTGCTGAGCTCACTTTTGTAACAGTCCACTCTCATGATAATGACATTAATCCATTTATGAGGACAGGGTCCTTATGCTCTAAAGACTTTTTAAATATATTTTTATTTGCAAGCAGAGAGATACACAGAATAGGCATGCCAGGGCCTCCAGATGCATGTGCCACTTTGTGCATCTGGCTTTACGTGGATACTGGGGAATCAAACCCTGGTCATTAGGCTTTTGCAGGCATGTGTCTTAACCACTGACCATCTCTCCAGCCCCTCTAAGAACTTTTTAAAGGTCTCACCTCTCAACATTATGTTGGGGAGTAAGTTTCTTACATATTCATTTTAGGGGATACACCCAAACTCTAATAACCTTTATCTCTTTCTCCCTTCAAAGAGTTCTTAAATGTCCATTCTCTCCTGAGGTGTTTGTTGTTGTTTGCTTGTTTTTCAAGGTAGGGTCTCACTCTAGCCCAGGCTGACCTGGAACTCACTCTGTAGTCCCAGGCTGGCCTCAAATTTACAGCTATCCTCCTACCTCTGCCTTCTGAATGCTGGGATTAAAGACATGTGCCACCATGCCTGGCTGGGGGTGGCTTTTATACCTGGAGGATCCAGAGAAGAGGATAGATATAATTTCTGCTCTCACAGGATTTTTATTTCACTTTTGACAACTTCATACATGCATATAATGGGTGTTGATCATATTTACCCCCGTTCTTCTCTCTTATTATGACCTTCCCATACCCACTACACCCTTCTTCCCACTAATCCCCTTCCTACCTTCGTGTCTTTTTTGTGACCCACCACGTTAAATCAGAGTTTCTTGTATGAGTGTGAGGGGTGGTTTTCAGTGGAGTGTGGGCCACACTACTGAAGAGCATGACTCTTCTTTCCCCAGCAACCAGAAACTTCCTGTAGCCACTGTGAGAGGAGAGGGGCTGTTAGTCCCTCCCTCTTGTGTAATTGAATGTGGATGCCCTCAATGTGCAGGTAGCCACAGCTGCCCTATGCTCCGAGTGCCATGGCCTTGTCCTATCTGGATATTCTTTCAACCTCTTCTTTCAGGATCTTCTCTCAGCCTTGGAGGGGGTACTGAGCATTCAACAGTCTCTTCTCTCAGGCACTTTCACCAACATTATGTCTCTGCATTAACTTCTTCCCATTAAAAGAAGAAACTTCTGTGATTAAGGCTGAGAGCAGCATTAATCTATGGTTTAAACGTAAATATTTAGCCTCTTTGACCAAACCTATCTATTTAGCAAAACAACAGTAGTAGTTTCCCTCCTGAAGCCTATTAGCTCCCCAGCCATGGGCTTTTGACCAGGCTTATAGTACCAGACATGAATTCTTTCCTATGCAGCAGGCCTCAAATCTAATCAGAAAGCTGTTGATTGCACTCTTAAGAGTCCTGCCACTCTTGCACCAGTGGGTATCTTGTCTGGCGGGTCCCTTTTGGAGCAGAGTCCACAGCGGGGTAAGATGTTGATGCCTTTTAGCCCTCAGCTGCCTGCAATGAACTTGCATGCACAGAAAGCAAGACATCAGGGAAGAACCTGTAGGTTCCAGGTTGATTCCTAGTCCTACAACCAATAGTGTGGTATCTTCAATAATAGGGATTTACCTAGTTTTGGTGGGCAACCAAGATCAACGACTAGAGTCTATATTGTTTTAGGGGCCTCTGTAGCCTCCCTAACCAACAACTAATTGGGCAGTATTTCACCCCTGGCACTGGATTTTTTGATTAATATCCTATGGTTTTATTCAAACTCTTTTTAAATTTTTTTTTTTCTGGGCAAGATGGCACACATCTTTGATCTCAGCACTTGGGAAGCAGAGGTAGGAGGTTCACTGTGAATTCAAGGCCAGTTTAGGACTACAGAGTGAGTTCCAGGTCAGCTTGGTCACTCTAGCCTGGGCTAGAGTGAGACCCTACCAAAAAACTAAAAAATAAAAAATAAATTTTTTTTCTTTCTGTTTTTCTTTTTCTTCTTTTCTTCTTTTTTCTCTCTTCTAATATAATAGTTTTTAATATCTTTATTATGGATAAGTTTCTATATTGTATGAGCAAATCTTGTGAAGGTATCTCCGTTGCCCTCCTCTCTGTCCCCTACCCACTGGGGTACTTCCTCGGTACACATTCTGGATCTATCCATAGGATAGGGGGTGTGAACTGCATCAGAAGTAGCCAGATTTTCATTATTGTTGTTTTTTTTTCTTCCCCCTTTGTGTATTGTTGCTGAGGGGGGTGATGTCTCTGGATAGTCTCCCCCCCATGGCTCTTACATTCTTACTGCCCCCTCTTCCATTCCACTCAGTTCCCTCAGTCATAGTGGGTGAGTTTTGAGTCTGCTTTGTTGTTGAGATCTTAAATATCTCTGGATCTTTGCCCTGGGTTGTGGTGTATTGTTGGTGTCTGTCTCCATTGACCTTTCATGGGTTATCAGACTTGCTGTGGTGATTGGTCTCCTGTTTGTCTCATCACTTTCTCATAGGTTTCATTTGGGCCCTGTGTGAAGGCTAGGTGTGGTTTGTCTCCTGCCAGAGTATCAGCCATCATCCAATGTCTTGTTGGTGGAATTGGGTTGTCCCCAGATGTCTCAATGCCTTCTGAAAAATATAAATCACCATTGGAGAGTGAGATCTATATAGGTTAAATGAGACAACATTGCTATTTTGGCTAACTCCTAATGGGTGTAGCTTCTCTGTAGCTCTCTGGTAGTGGGAATTTCCCTTAGGAGCCAGAGATCTTGGTCCCCATAGGATTATGCTGTGGATCCCTGTTCCAGTTAAGGGTTCCTTGTCACTAAGCAGATCTCTTAGCCAATCATTAAGCCATTGATTACCCTCAGTTTAGTGCCACTATTGCACAGATGAACATTTCTTGACTTCTTATGACAACTGTCTATATTGTATATCAGTGGTCTCTGCTTTCTCCTGGCAGCTCATGCAACACCTTCCAGTGCTACACATGCTACTATCTGGGAGCTGGTTACCATTCTGAATCTAGCAGGATCTCTTGGTGTTATGTGACACTATGTGATTTCTTCAGCAATAGGGTCTTACCTTAGGCCTGGGGCAGGTATTCAAGAGCTTTGACAGAAGTCTGTCACATTTGGGAACCTGGGGTCTCTTTGATCAACAGCTCAGTGTGGGAAGGAACCAATAACTGGGACAGGGAGATGCAGGCCTGAGCAATTATTCTTGAGGTTAGGCTTCCTCCCATTCTGTTTGTGGTCCCTTGTACCAGGTGGTGTCCTCAGCGTCCTCAGTAACTTACTGTATAAAAGCTAGGAGTTTATGGTGTCAATTCATTATTAGTTTAGTTTACTATATGAGTCCCCCCTTCTCCCCATTCCCCCCACCTTTACATCTCCCATCATCACCCCCCCAAAAAAAAATTCATTCCATTCCCTTTTACAAACTTTCTGTTCACTGGTGGATTTTCTTAATAGTCCGGTTTAACATGGTTAGGAATCACATATGAGGGAAAATATGCGGTGTTTGGCTTTCTGCTCTTGTGTGTGGTCACTAAGAATGATCTGCTCCAAGACCAATCATTTTTCTTTAAATTTCATTATGTGATTTTTCCTTTCAGCTGCGCAGAATTCTATGGTGTATATGTCCTACAACTTTGATATCCGTTTGTCTAGTGATGGGCATTTGGGTTAATTCCAATTCCTCGCTATTATGAATTGAGCTGCTATAAACAAGATTGAGCAAATGTCTCTGTACTCTGGTGAGGAATCTTGGGGGTAGATGTCCAGTAGAGGGATAGCTGGGTCCATCAGTAGCTCTATATCTATCCTGTTCAGGAGCCTCCATACTGCTTTCCATAGTGGTTGTGTAAGTTTCCATTCCCACCAGCAGTGAATGAGGGTCCCTTTTCCCCCACAACCTCAAGAGCATCTCTTGTTAGTAGATTTTTTAATGATTGCCATTCTGACTGGAGTTAGATGGAATCTCATTGTTGTTTTGATTTGCATTTCTCTGATGATTAATGACATTGAACATTTTCTCAAATGGGAGTTGGCCATTTGTATTTCTTCCTCTGTGAATTCCCTGTTTAGTTCTGTTCCCCATTTTGTGAGAGGACTGTTTGATAGTTTTTTATTTAATTTTTTGTACATTCTAGATATTAGACCTTTATCTGTATTGTAGCTGGCAAAGATTAACTCCCAGTTTGATGAGGAAGTGCAACAATCACTTAACCAATGGAATCTCATCAAGCTAAAAATCTTCTGTACAGACTAATATAATAGTTTTTCTATGGTTTTTTTTTCCAGCATATCCTTAGTTTTCCTTCTCCCTCTCCCCTCTCACAGGGTTTTAAATACTAGGTGATGCAATGGACCTTTTACTTTAAATATGTATGTTTAGATAATATTATACTTATAAAGTTTTTAGTGATAACTAGCACACAGTATCAATTAATGACTACTATATGTGAAAACAGCACAAAGGCATGTGAGACCTGTAATCACTCATTTAGGGAAGACTTATAATTTGCCAGGAATTCTTCATATACACATGTTTGTACCATTATGCTCATGTAGTTGTATTTAGTCATTGCAGCATTCCAAGGGTACATATTATTGTCCCCATTCACAGATGAGCTCATTGAAGTTCAGAGAGCTAGAGTTGGCCAGTGTTACCTGCATGGCTAAGTGACTGGGCCAGGATTTGAACTCAAGTTTGTCTTTACTGAAACTTGAGCCCTAATCACTAAGATGTTCCTTGAAGCCTGTCTGCACTCTTGGTTTCTGTTGTCCATTGTCGCATGTGACCCCAAGGCAGTGCCACTAGCTGCAGTTGTTTCCCGGCACCCAGGGCCTCTCCTGTCACCATCTCACCTTCTAGCTCTTTCTCAGGTTCACAGGACCACCAGAAAACCAGCAGCAAGTTATCAGCAGCTGAAGGCTAGGACTTTAGTTTTTATTTTATTTACTTTATTGGTTTTTTTTTTTTTTTTGAGGTAGGGCCTCATTCTAACCCAGGGTGACCTTGAACTCACTCTTTAGCCCAAGGCTGGCCTTGAACTCATAGCAGTTCTATGACCTCTGTATCCCCAGTGCTGGAATTAAAGGCAACCATAGAAGCTGTCTGATGAGCAGTCTCTGGATTTGCCTTCAGGCAGCGTGGTAGCCTATGCATCAAATACCATCCATTTACATCAAGCATTCTGTGAGCCTCCTGAGCCTACTAAGCCCAGTCAGGAAAGAAAGTGAGGTCTACAGCAGTTGTCCAAAGTCAGGAGTCCATCTTTACCCAAGCCAGGGCCTAGATGCAACTCTGAGTTCTTTGTTTCCTAAGACATCTCATCTGTGCGGTGATTGTAAGGTTCTTCATCAAGGCTGTCTTGTATTGTTTATTCCAGAACTCAGGAGATGCTGGGAGTGGATGGACTAAGACATAGAATTTGCATTTCTGGTGGTGTGCAAGCCCCACATTACTGCCTTCCATAGATATCCAGTCCTGAGATTTCCATCGCTTGCCAACTCTCCTGATGCTAAACTTGGTTCAAATAGAACACCCTGACTTCAAGAACTTTGTCCTCCACTACTTGTCTTGCAGTTATGTCTTCTTACTGTATATTATTTTAGGGCTTGGAGAGATGTCTCAGTGGTTAAAGGTGCTTGTTTGCTTGCTTGCAAAGCCTGATGGCCAGGTTTCAATTCCCCAGTACCAACATAAAGCCAAATGCACAATGTGATGCATGTGTCTAGAGTTTGCAGTGGCTGAAGACCCTGGAGTACCCATGTTCTCTCTCTCTCTCTCTCTCTCTCTCTCTCTCTCTCTCTCTCTCTCTCTCTATCTATCTATCTCTGTGTCTGTCAATAAATAAAGATATAATACATATTTTTAAATTTTATTTTTTGTAGTTGTTAAATATTTTGAGATAGGGTCTCACTGTGTTGCCCAGATTGGCCTTGAACTCCTGGGCTCGTAAGGAAAATTCCAGCCTAGCCTTCTGAGTAATTGGGACTAAAGGCATACACCAACGCACCAGTTCTTTTGACTACTCAGTGGTCCCAGAAACTCATTCTTCCCCTCTTGGTGACTTTTGTAGGTTCCTTCTGACTCCTGTGCCCCATCTCACATTTTAGGATTTTAGGGTCACTCTGGATTGTCTGTCTTTATGAAGGCTCTCCTTGTGACATCTCAGCTGTTACCATGGCTTTAGCTTCCAGCCTGTCTTCATGCTGCTGAATGAGGTCCCTCACTGTCCTGTCTTTGTGCTTCCCTGCCCTCTCCATAGCCTAGGATTTGGGGAGCACTTCAGTGTCAACGTGGCCCTTTTTCTTCTGATCTTAACTCTTCCTCCTGCACTACGCTGGACATGGACTTGAACACCTGTAGTCATAACTTCCCAGCCCTCTTCCTCTGCTCCCAGGAATTGCAGTTCAACTCTCTTGCTCTTAGGTATTTCTCAGATCTCTTCTTGACTGTGCCCAGGTCTTTCCTCCTGGCAGTTGTCTTGACTTCTCTTAGTCTGCAATGCTTCTCTCACTTCTCTGTTATGAAAGTGAGCCATTCTTCATTGATTTTAGACTAAGTCGGGCTTGATTGCCCCCTTCCTTCTGTGCATGTATCCTTCGGCACACTCTCCAGATACTGCATCAGCCTGCCCCACCAGACTAGAATTTCTTCAGCACAAATACTGTTTCTTGTCTTAATTCATCTCTCTACTTCCTACAGCAGTACTAAAACTTATCACATTCTCAGGCAGTACTTGTTGAGTCGAATTGAACTTAGTGTCCAGAGTAATCAGAATGCATTAGAGATAGGGAAGCTTGAAAGGAAGAGCATTTACTGTCTTCCAGTGTTTTGTTGGTACGGTTGTTTGGAGACTACTAGATGCTGATATGCAAACCTCCTTCCTGGGTCCCATCTCTGTCTTTATTCTCACTCTCTCTTCCTGCATATTCTCTTCCACCCAGCTCACTGGCCCACCCCAAGATGGCATGTCCCTCCCATCCATCCAGGTGTCTCCAGCATGGCACCCGGCAGATAGTAGCATGGTTCCTGTGTCCTTGTTGTTGTCCCCGATTAACTAAGTTTATTCAGGACAAAGACCAAGTCTTTACGTCCACAGAGCCTGTCACAGCTCTGCTGATTAGCTGTTTGATGAATAATAAAGTAATACACTTTCAACACAGCAGGTGTTTGTGGGTGTGCCATTATTGAAATCTCTAGAGAGTGGATTTCCTCCCACCATCTCACTCCTAAAGATAAAGCTTGGGTTTCCTGCTTGGTTCAGACCTTAGAGGTATCCATGTATTTTAGGTGAATTCTGTCTGTGTCTCCATTTTTGTTTGTGAGTACAAATATACTATTGATACATATAAATAAGAAATGTTTTCTGCCCTGAAAGCTGACTAGCCAAAAAGCCAGTGTATACATGTGAAAATGTTTTTCCCATGAAGTTTAAAGACTTGGTTTTTGATGTTATACCCTTGAATGGAAATGAATCTGTTTTGTAAAATCACCAGTGAGGAAAGTGGGAAATTCCTAGGCAAGCACCTGAGAAACATTAGAATCCCTAAATGTTAAAATCCAACAGGTGCATGTTTATGACATTGGAAATAGTTACATTTTCTGGTAGCAGGCCATATGCCTTATGCGTTAAAAATGAATGTGATTACTTAGAATCTATCAATATTCATAATAACTGGAAATATCTTTGAGATATAATTAAAAGCAAAAGATACTAACCACAAGGTAGCTTCAGCAAAAAAGTAAAATTAAAAATTGTAAAATAGGCATAAGAAAGAGGAAATCTCATGAGAAAAGAGACTAGAGCCAACTGTGGAACTGGATCCCCTCAGTGGTTCTTGGACCAAAAGATCTCACTGCTGTTTTTCCATGTCCTGCTTCATTTTCCCTAGACTAGCCTCGTCAGCCTCCCTTGCCATCTGACAGAGATGGCTTCCTCAGAGCTCTCTCGACTACTGTGTCCTCTGACAGCCCAGACTGGAATAGAATTCTAATTCCAACCTCTCAGTAGAGAGAAGTTGGTTGATATAACATAGGTCCAGGCAGTTGTGGCCAAGGAGAGAGCCACATCATGGGAATATGGTTATGGAGGCATCTACTTAGATGCAGTAATGGCAGTTCTTAGACAGGATTGATCATGGCGCACTAGATAGGCCACCCTGCCACCACCCAAGACCAAGGAAGCATGAAGCAGAAAGTGTACTATGCTAGCATTCAAATTCCTGTGTCTTCTACCAAACCATGCACCTTGAGGTCAGATGTGTATCTTAAACATTTGTGTGTCTTTCTGTAGTGCATGGAACAGTGTTTCACAATAGGCATTCAGTAAATATTTATTCAGCAAGCAGAAGCAAATGTAAGCTCTGCCTTCATGGGAATTAGTCTAGTACTACAAGCTGGCAGTAAACAAGTAAGTAAATGCTAGGTATAGTGATGTGCAGAGAGAGGGAGGGAGGGAGGGAGGGAGGGAGGGCGCAATAGCATCACATTAGAACAAAACCTTTCAGCAGGTTAAACTCAAAGTAGGGAGTGGGGAGGCAGCTCCATGGTTAAAAGTGCTTGCTTGCAAAGCCTGCTGGCCTGGATTTGATTCCCAGTACTTGAGAAAATCAAGATGCACAGAGTGGCACATGCATCTGGAGTTTGTACACAACAGCAAGAGGTCCTGGCATACCCATTCTCTGTCATCCTCTCTGCTCACAAATAAAAAAAATTAAAATACACACACACACACACACACACACAAATATATATACATATACATACATGTCACTGATACTGGTGGCTGATACCTTTTAATTCTTCTCTTCTAGTTTTAAATTGATATATGCCCAGCCTGGAGTCCAATGTAATTATAAAACAGTTCTCTAACAATGGTGAATAAGTATGCAATGAGAGATACTTCTACAAAGAGATTTGGATTAAGATTACAAAGGACATGGTGTGAAGGACATGTTCTCAATAGGACCGTCAGGCAGGAGCCACTGATGCTCCAGGAAGTGTTTTGTCACTACACTGGAAAAATTGTCTCCAGTGATATTAGAGATGATAAAGGAGGACCGAGGCTACAGAATCTAGAAAATGGGTTTTTCTGGAAGTCTATCAGTATATTTGTTAATATCTAACAGAGAAAAAAACTATTTGAGAAAGAAGCCATATCTGCTAAACAATAATTTAGTTTTATACCTAGCTTTATTAAGCAGCTCTTACTAGAAGCATCTGTATAAATAACTCCTAACTCCAGTGGCTCATTACTATAGATCCATCCCTATGTGAAGTTCATTGTGGAGGGGGTGGGGCATGTCTATTCCATAAGGTTTTTCAGGGTTCCAGGCTTTTTTCATCTGTGGCTCCATCATTCTGACTCCCCTTCAGTTATGCTGGTCCAAGAGGCAGGAGTGAACTTGGACCAGGTCTACACTAGGAATTGCCCATCACGACACCACATTTCATTGCCCAGGACTGAATCACATGTTCCATACTGACCTCTAAGAAAAACTGCATAAATAGTCAGGGTCCCAGAAGGAATGGATATCGGTATTTTCAGTGTCTTCCATACCCTCAGGATGTAGATTTGAGAAGCTGTGGAAAGCATAAGGAAGGGGAAATATTAGAGGGGAAAGTCTTCTATGCCTTCAAAAGAATTTTATTGATAACATTTGAGATTGTTTCAACTTATAATCCAAAAGAAAAAAAGTAGTTGGAATTTAAGAAATGTTACTGTGACTGACTACTACAGGTAGTGATGATGCTCCACAAAGCACCTGTGAGTCACTGTTCTTGCTGGGCTGGAACATCTAGATGGACATTAAGATTCTCTGGATTCTTTGCATCTAATCAGAAGAGGTAGGCTTATACCTTCCTTGCCAAAGCACAGCTGTGCTCATGACACACCATCCAAGACTGTCAGCATCTCCTCTGGAAGTCTTCCAGGAGCAGTCTTCATTATGACCAGTTAGTTTAAAGACTGGTGATGGGGCTGCAGATATGGCCCAGTGGGTAAAGTGCTTACTTGCAAGCCTGAGAGTCTGAGGTCAGATCCCCAGCGCCCATGTAAAACGCTGGGCATGGTGGCACATCCCAGCACTGGGGAGGTGGAGACAGGAGAACTCGCAGGACTTGCTGACTAGCTGTTCTAGTCAAATTAGTGAGAAACCCTGTCCCAAAAAACAAGGTAGAGAGCAACCAAGGTGGGCACCTGACATTTTCCTCTGGCCTCCACACACATACATCTCTACTCTCCTGCACATCATGGTGGCAACATGTGGTTGAGTGAAACTGCTTACCTCGTGGCCAGGGAAGAGGAAAAAGCCAAGTTCCGCAGTCTCCTTTGTGAGCATGCTGTCAATGACCCAGAGACTTCCTGGTAGGCTAGGAATGTTATAGACCCTCCTAAAGGTTCGGGCACCTCCCAACTGCATCCTGGGAGCAAGCCAAATATAATCCAAAGTATTCGTGTGATCCAGACTACAGCAGTTTCCCATCCCAGAATTTAGGAAAGTGTCATTTCCCTAAGTTGACTGTGACCTTTTCAGGGGACCTGGTTTATATCTGATGCCATAGCTGTTCTCTGACAGTAGCTCTGCCTCAACTTGTTTTAGGATTATGCTGATTTGGTATCTACTACTATACTTGTTGTACTGTATTCCATTCAATCTAATACATTACACCTTCATGAAAACCCTTGTGACATGCACTGAGGTATAGCGCTGTCAAGTAACTTGGCCAAGGTTGAGCAGCTGGAGTGCACAGCTCAAATTCAGACCAGGCATAAAGGCTCCTGAGGACATCTTAAAGCTCAAACCGTAGTATATATAGTTAACAAAGCAAGCATCCTGGAAGAAGTGTGATTTCCTGACCCTGAACAGAAGAGAGAGTGTTACCCCAGCTTATGCTCCAAGGATCTGGTCCCTTAGTCCATATTGGAAATAACTCCTGCTCAGGAAATTCATACAAGGAGACTCAGGCTGGGCAGTATAAGAGCACGGATCCTAGTGTAACCAGAATGCACAGATTTGAAGGCCATCATGCATTTGAGAGGGACGGTTCAGATTTAGTTTGTCAAATAGCTTTCCCCTTACATTGCACAGAATACTGACTCTGGGTGGCTAATTTTGAAAATTAGTTGTATTTTAGTTCTCCAAAAGATCATTGAGCATCTACCCTATGGAAAGCTCCACATGAATCTTATAGGAAACACAAACAGGAGGGAATGAAAAGAGCAGGATTACCTCCAATGTCATGAGACCAACCACTAAAATATGAAGGCCTTCCCTCAGGCCTGGAGCCTAGAGCTGATGTGCCCAATAGAAGGTGATAGGCTGGAATTAGATAATCCTCTTTCCTCTTATCTCATGTGCTTGGAAACGTATTTTTGTGTGTGTGAGAGGCAAGGTCTCACTGTATCCTAGGCTGACCTGGAACTCACTCTGTAGTTCCAGGCTGGCCTCAAACTCACAGAGCAATCCTCCTACCTCTGCGCTGGGATTAAAGGTGTGCACCACCACATCTGGCTCAGAATCTTTTTTATGCTATACAATTCCTATTTGAAGCATACACCACATTGGTTTTTGTATATTCACATAGCTGTGCAACCTTCCCCCAAACCCAGTTTAGAAAATTTTCAGAAAGAAGCCCTGGATCTTTTACTATTTACCTCCACTTTCTTCTGAACTTCCCGGTCTAATAACCACTAATCCACTTGCTGTCTCTGTAGACTTGCTGTGTGGGCATTGCATTTGGATATGCTTGTGTGGTCGTCTTTGTTTCTTTCACTTAGCATGATGTTTTCCAGTTTCATCCATGTTGTGGCATGTATCAGTACTTACTCCTTTAAATGATTTTTTAACCCATTTTGTGGATTTATCACATTTTGTTCATTCATCAGTTGGTTGTCGTTTTTGCTTGTTTCCATCTTTGGCCTGTTTTGAGTAATGCTGCTTGAGCATTGTGTACAAGTGGAGGTGTGTTTTTGTTTTCATTTCTTGTGGTGTTTATCTAGGAGTGTAATTACTGGGCCATGTGGTAACTCTATGTTTATCCTTTTTAGGAACTGCCAGGCTGCTTTCCAAAGCGACTGCGCCATTTTAATTTCCACCAACAGTGTATGAGGGTTCCAATTGCTCCAGGTCCTCGTCAACACTTGTTATTGCCTGTCTTTTTGATTGTAGCCATCCTAGTGGGTGTGAAGTGTGTCTCATTGCTTTGACTTGCATTTCCCTGATGGATTAATATGGTAACATTTACTTTATTCATCTAGGGCAAAGGCTTCAATCGTGTGCTTTTATATGAAACTGTCTCACATTACTGTGTTGGCTTTCTAAAGCAAAACCATAGTTCCATATCAGATAAATGTCACTTGTGAGACTGTAGTTTTAACTGGAAAAAAAAAACAAAGTAAAATGAGTTAAGATTACACACTTACCTGGGAAATTTGTTTTGCAGTATGAATCCATTCAATGTGTTCCAGGGCCTTTATCTGAGCTGCTATTATGCTACATTTACTGGATAATTCAGACAGCACTTTGGTTAAATCCACAGTGTGATGTCACCCAGTAAACACTTGAAAATGGAGATGCGTGTCTCTTCTGGTCTTATCAGTTGAGATGAGAGGTGGTTCTCAGCATGGCAAACCTTTTCTCCCCTGTGATCTGCCACTCTGTGTCTCACCCTCGGCCAATAATCTGTCACCTGAAACTGCTTAAAATAGGTTGGACTTTCTTGAATGTCATGCTGCTGTAGTGACATCAGGTTCTGGCTGCAGAGGAGGGGAAAGAACCTTCTCTGACTTGTGGCTGCCTCCACATCCCTCATTTCCAGTAAAAGCACTGTCATTTCCAACCCTTTGCCAGTGGTCTCTCAGCTGTTTTCTTTACTGACTGTACCTTCCCTCCCTGGAGCCCTTGTCTGAAAGAAAATCATGATGAGGGTTTTGAAGTGTCAGAGGTTCACCATCTTGATCAGTTAAGGGGAGATAAGAAAGAGCATCTGAAGAGAAAAAAAATGAACTGAAATCAGAAGATGCTTTCTCCAGAAAGGGTCTCTGGATCCCACAGAAAGTTCACCCAGGAAGTTAGTTCTGCACAGTGGACTTGCCATCTTCTCTGACCTTTCAGCTGGCTCAGCTTGGAGAGGGACGAAGGAGGAAGAGAGAAAGTGGGGTGAGGGGGAGGTGGATTCCTCCTATCAAGATGTCACATGTTCTGCCTTATTTGCTTCTTATTTTTAACATGGGCTTATGTGGCTCATTTGGGGAGTGGCTAGAAGGAATAATGAGGTCTATTGGGAGACCTTGAATCTTGTCTCCCCCAAAGCAAGGAGAAGCAACAATTTTATGTACTTATGAAGCTGGATTAAGCTTGAATAAATTCTTTATAAAGCATTATGTGAACTATACATTACTTTGGATGGGACTCAAGCATGCATGACCCAGTCACAGTCATTTCCACTGAAGACCGAAGCCTGCTGGACCATCCTGAACAGTGTGCCTTCAGAACTGTCAGAGAAGAATGAAGTCACATCTGTTGATACATTCGTAGGAACTGTGGTTGACATTCTCAATTTTACAGATGATTAGCCTTCGAGTAATAATAAAACATAACAATGACTAGCACTTCCTGAGCTTTACTGTGCTAATAGCTTTGTTTTCCGCTTCATTCTTTCCATGGCCTCTGAAGCATTGCTGTCTTCTCTATTTTACAAACAGGTTTAATGAACTTTAATGCTTGATGTATCCATAATTTGTACCCTTAATACTCAAACTTCCCCCATGGACCTGCCATGCTATGGCTTCCCAACCCACCAGGTCATGTGAAGAATGGAGGGATGAAAGTGGAAGAAACAGAGGGAGAATATGAGGAAATGTATGAATGAGTGATGACATACCCCAGTCACAAATCAAACTGATGGATCTTGCTGTAGAAGGACTTGTTTTTGTTGTCATTTTTGCTGTGGTGATTAGGACTCCTCTCCTTCATGTGTTTGCACACAAACTTGAGGTAATGACTACAAACTGAAGCCGGCTGGCGCCTGTAAGAACATGACGAGGATATGTTTCTGTGGAACAGAAATGGATCAGGGATTTTGCTTGTTCTTTTCTATTAAGAAATTGGAGGTCTGGAGAGATTTCTCAGTGGTTATGGTGCTTGTCTGAAAACCTAGAGACCAGGGTTCAATTCCCCCATAACTATATAAAGCCAGATGCACAAAGGAGCACGTGCATTTAGCGTTTGCCTTTGGTGGTTAGAGGCCCTGGCATGCCCATATACCCCCACCCTCTCTGTGTAACTCTGCTAGCAAATAAATAAAATATTTTTTGAAAGAGAAATTGAAATAAAAAAGAATGTTACTTATTCTGATTTTCTTGCTTCAAATAGAAAATGAGCATCTTTAGAAATTCAGGAAGTATTGTCTTATTGTAAACACTTTTTCATAATCACATAATTAAGATGCTGTAATCCCTTCACTGGGCCATTTTACTATGAGGATTCTTTTTTTAAAAAATCAGTGAATTAATTAGCTCATTTCTCACATTTGCCCAGATACATACACACCCCCATCTTTAACAGCTCTGCCTCTGCTTTCAGTCTTTCTGGTGGAGGTCAGTGTGTGTCACGTGGCTGGCATTGCCATCCTATCAAGATGCCTGGCCAGAAGGAGCTCTTGATGCCATCAGTCTTCTCAGCACAACATGAGGGTCCCTGGAGCTTGTCACTCAGTCCCTCCCTTTCCACACATGCACAGAGCTCATTCTGTTCGTCTGCTCTTTAAACTCTCTACTGAATGATACTCTTTGGTAGCACACCCCCTGAGACTGGAAGCTTATTCCATATTCAGTCCTAAATGGTAGAAATGTTTCTTCTGAGTTTAGGCAAATTTTGTGTTAATTAAGGCCTATTCCTCCACACTGTCCTTCTAGAATGAGGCACATGAAAAGTAGAGGAGGCTACTTTAATGAGAAAACAATTCGTGATTGCTTCCAATGGTAAATCAGTTATGCAATGTATCAGAATATGAAAATGTGTGCTTTGTAATATGTGGAAGAGTAAGCATGGACCTTGACGTTAGATAATTGCAGAAATAATGTGGGCTGTGTGCCAGGCACTCCTGTTAGCTCAGTCATCCTGACCATGGGCCTCTGAGCTGTGTCCTGCTAATATGCCCACTTTATAGGTAGAGAAACAGACAAGGTTAAGAAAGCTGCTCTGGGTGTGGGACTGGTGTGTGTGAGAGGCAGCTCTTGAAGTCAGGTGGCTCTGGAGGCACATGGGCAAAGCTTCCAATCCTGGTATTGCACCTCAATAGCCAGGTGAGTGGGGAGTTAAGGTACCCTCGCTGTACTTTCCTCAGATGAGAGTAGGCAGGGCTCTTGTAAGAATTAAATGGAGTATCATTGAATATGACCAGGCTCTCTTTATGGTTATTGTAATCCAATTCTTTGGGTTTCTTTTTTGTTTACTTTTTTCTTTTAGTTTAGGCCCCACCAGGAACTTCTGTTTCATTTCAGTATTCTGTGGCATGTGGTTTATTGTCACCAATTTGAGACTCATGTCAACATTGCTTCAGAATAACCAGGGTGGCTTTTCAAATTGATCTTCACTCCACGACTCAGCTCATTGTTAGTCAGCATAGGCAGAATTACATTTAGGTGAAATTAAAGAACCCGACTTCATAATCCCTTGAGTTGTTCCTCAGGTACACAAGATGCACTTCCTTGCCCCACCTACTGTTGAACTCTTTCTCTGCTTGCGTACCCAGGGTAGCATGTTTCAGAATAGCTGATGTTACTAAGAAGGAATGTGTTGTGTTCCCATGTATTTGATAGCTCCTCTGCTATGACCCAGTGAACCATTCTGAAAGTAAACCTTTAAAATATTTATAGCATCACCCACAAACATTTTGCATTTTTAGGTCTGTACACAGTGGAACTCAAGAGACTAAATATTCTAGTTGACACTGGCCTCCCTGGGTCTGCTCTGTCTTTGGAAAATGAAAAGAACTCTAAGGAAAGCGTGCTTACTCTAATTGGACTCATTTAACAAGATTTGTGGTAACTGATTTCAATCAAACTGTTTTTTTTTTTTGACATATGACAAACATTCTCTGAAGAGAATGTCATATACTTTGAAGCTTGCCCTGATCATGTGACTGTTGGCTTTTTTCTGAAGGGCTATGGAATTTTGATCTCTATAAGCAGATCAAAGGTGACAGGTAGATCAGGGACCTGAGAGGCTGTGCTGTCTCAGCGATGGCACCATCCCATTCAACAGTCATTTCTTGAGAAGTTTTTAACAGACTCAAGGATACACACTTGGAAAGGACATTGTCCCCAAACTTAAGTTTATGGAATAGCGAATGCAGTAAAGCTCAGCAGGTGTTATGGTGTATTTGGAAGGTATGAAATATTTCAGGAACAGACTGGAAGGTCCCCTGATCTAGCCTGGGTTGGGCCAGGAGGGAGAGGACAAGGCTACACTACAAAGCAGGAGGGAGCACTGCAGTGAGTCCTACAGGGCATGGTGATGGTAGCAAGCTGAAAGGTGGATGGGAGAACCTTTCAGCTGAGCCCCAGTGAGCAGTTCTTAATCATGCTGCCTAACAGGAGTCAACTCAGTGCCTAATAACTTCCTGTCCTACCCACGACTTCCAGTCCTATCATTATTTGGCTGTTTAAAAACATTTCTGTGTCACAGTGATTAGCTGGGTTGGTGAAGGATAACTTCAAAGAAATGAAACATTTGGGACATGCCTTTTTGTCCATGGAATGAACAGTCGGTCACCTGACCCCTCCATCACAATTTAGGGGAATTGGGTAGAGAGCTGGTAGGATGTGAGGAACAGTCCCTGCCAGAGGGATCAAGCAGCCAGCCACAGGCCAGCAGTAAAGCCACATTCCCAGTCATTGGAACTGATGCATTTCTGATCAGTGACTCCTGGTGGCCTGCTTAGTGCCCCTCAGCAGACTTAAATTATGGGTGCTTTCTCCAAGATGAGGTATAATGGTAGCATATCACTACACCTCCCTATGGTCCAAGGGTGGAGTGTGACATTAAATGAACTCACTCCTAGGCGGCTCTAGGAACAATTTGTGAGTTGTTAGGGAACAGAGTCCCAGTTGCTTCCAGCCAGGCCTAAGCAAGATAGCAGGACCTCTGCCATCGTGGGTGTCATTCTCTGCAGATGCTGAGTTACTGTGCAAGCCCATGTGCCCACGCAAGATACTCACTGCCTGCTTCCCATGTGAGTTCTCAACAAAGGAAATAAACTGAGAAGTCAGTCCATGCAGAGTCCCTGGTGTGATGTGGGAGTCATGTGGCACATTCCCAGAGTGACAAGGAGGTTCCCTTGGAAAGAGTGAGGGGAAGGAAAGGAGAAAAACAGACTGCTCACAGGGTACAGGAGGCACAGGGTCTCCCAGACCATTGTGAGAACTTTGGCTTTTCCTAGAATGTCACTCTGGGATGAAAGCAAGGGGAAGTGGCAGCATCCATCAGTGATTCTTGAGCTTCTAGGCTGGAGCTTGCCCTGCATTAAGTTTTTGACCTGGCTTATCAGATTTAATCAGAACAAGCAAACATTGATTTGCAGAAAATGACACTGTCTCCAGGCATCTGAGTGGAGAGGGGTTCGGGAGCTTTCAGGAGCAGTGTGTGAATCCCAGGTCTGGGATTCTGGGGTGTCATACTGTAAGTTAGTGAGGACAGGGAAGAGCATACCACCAGATTGGGTGAGGCAAGACTGATCTTGGATTGCACTTGACCACTGCTCTGCATCTAAGAAATAATTTGGTGCCCGTGTTTCCAAAGGACTCAGGACTCAGCCGGATTAGGTCCTCCCCCCAGACTCACACAGTGAGCAGCATCCAAGCAAGGGCAAAAACATGAAAGGTTCAGTTTCCTGTTTCTGACCATGCTAGACCAGAAAGTGGGGCAGTTTTCATAGCAGCTGCCTCCACCCATAAACCTGCACTTCAGCTCTGACTCAGAGGAGCCTGTGGGAACTGTCAAGACTCCTTATTCTGCAAGATGTTGTTCTGAACTGAATGGACACCCCCAAAGTCAAGTTGTTTCTTCAAGATCAAACCACAGTGCAGACTGAAGGGCAGACAGACGTCTTGTTGAAAACAAATCAGTTTATTTCTCAGGGCCAAATAAGGATCTGCATTCATTCTTTTTCAGTCTTAATTCTTGAGAGGAGAGGGGCTCGGGAGCTTGCAGGGGTGGTACATGAGCCCAGGTGTTTGTGATTCTGTGATGTCATACCTAATTTAGTGATTGCAGGGGCATGCATGCAACATACATCCCTGCACTGGAAATTTATAATGAATGTTGAAGGAGCTGAGTTGTCAGGTAAAAGGGAGAGGATATTGACTGTATAAACCCACTGCCCATTATTTGCAAAGCTCCATGCTGGCTGCCAAAAGTGCAGATAGGTAGGTGGCTTCTGGTTTCTGCCCCTCTGACTATAGGAGAGGCAGGTAATTTATAACTAGTTTTTTGGCTATACATTCCAGTTGCTGTATACAGATTTATTTTTACTTATCCTGCAAAACTGGAGAGAAAACAAAACAGAAACCAGGAGCCTGCTGTTTCCTCCTCTTGCCCCAACTTCTTCCCACTCACCTTACACACTGTGTAAGGTTTCATTGTATCTCATGTGGCAGTGTTCAAAGATAAAATTTTCATATTGCATGGCCCCAAGGTGCAGATGAAGAAGTGGCCAAAGAAGTGGTTTCTTTCTAGCATTAAAAGAAATCCTGGTTGTTTTTAATCTTTCTAAGAGGTTTCCAGTTTGACATTGACTTATGGAGATTTGTATTGTATTCTTCAGTTTTAGAGTTTATTATCTAAAAGAGTTATGAATTCACTGTACTGAATAATGTATAGGCTAGGGTAAATTTTAGCCTCTTACTAATTGAAAACGTGGGCAAATCTTTGGACTTCCATTTATAGAAAATCATTGCCCTCCTTTTTTTTAAATCCGTAAAGCAAAGATGCTTATATTTACCTTGTTGATATTGTGTTGGCTAATGACCAATGGATTTGATAAATCCTGGTGAGGTATATAGCATCATGGTGATAGTTGCCCCCCTTCTTTGTCAGTGTGGGCATAGACCTCACCTGTGGAAGCTAAGGGTGGTTTTAGGCAGAAGGGTGAAATGACCAATATGGGTTTAGAAAAGATGAGTTTGATGTCCCTGTGATGCCTAAGTGTGGAAGAGACCTGGGAAAAGAAGATTAGCTAGCAGTTGAGTGATTTAAACAGAGATGAGGGTCTGAATGAAAACAGTGAGGGTGGAGTGAAAGAATACACATTTGGGAGTTTTAAACATACAATGAACACGTTTCTTTGATTCAAAGGGTAGGAGGAGCTTTAGTAACAAAGGCTAACCTTGAATTCTGCAGCTCAGGAGTTTGAATGATCAAGGTTAACTGGGATAGTCAATAATAAAAGGTCTGTTTTACTATAGACTGCAGTTATATTCCTGGCATTAATTAGGAACTTGATACACTGGGATTTCGTCATCATGACAAGCCTGCAAGTGAGCAGCCATTGACCATGGAAACAGTCATATGGCTAGTCAGTGTCTCCCTAGGATTTGACTATGGATTTGTCCTCTGTTGTACGCACGTTAAATAAGAATAAACTGGGACTCATGCTTATCTCAGCATGGCCTGGCACTCACTGTGTCGTCCACTGACCTCAAACTCACAGCAGTCCTCCTGTCTCAGCCTCTCAAGTGCTGGGATTACAGATGTGAGCTAGCACACCCAGTTTAGGTATCTTGAAGGCAATTAGAAAATCAGATCTGTAGCTCAGAGGAGGCTGGGAGGTGGAATAGGAAGGTGGAGGTGTTGGCTTTTTACAGCAAGAGGTATATAGTTAAGAGAAGGCAGACCCTAAATAAATGAGCCTTGTAATATTTTTGGACCAAACTTATCATTGTGCTTTGGTGCATAAATTTTTCATTTGCCCAGAATTGGATGTTCACTGTATCATTCATTGAGCAGATAGCCTATGTTGTCTAGAAGCTTTTAGACAACAACGAGAAGTTGTCAGTCATAGAAGAAGCTCTTACAGGGTCCTTAGATGGGTTCAAAAGCCAGATTTGAGAGCCTGGAGCAAAGGAGTTATGATCACATATGGTAATATGAAATATTTACATTTTGGAAGAAGCGAGGCAGGAAAGATAGCTTAGTGGATAAAGTTCTTACTGTGCAAGTGTGTGGACCTAAGTTTAGGTCTCCAGAGCCCACTTAAAAGATGGATACCACAGCACATAGTGTGTGTGACCCGGAGATTGAGGCAGGAGAATTACTGGAGGCATATGGGCCAGCTGTCTTGACCAGTACCATGGCAAACAAGAGACCCTGTCTCAAGCAAGGTAGAAGGCACGAACCGACACTCGAGGTTGTCCTCTGAGCTCCACATGTGTGCATGTGCACCTCTCCCCACACATACACACAGAGAAACCAGCAAGAAACAGCTGTTTTCTGCCTCCCTTCACTTCCCTCTCCATACACAGTGAGTTTGCATAAAATGACATGTTGGAGCTTCACTCTAACAAATATTTCAGTCACATGTGCATTCTGAAATTTTTTCAACCTTTTTCTTGAATGCATAATTTTTCTATAAGATTTGCATAAAATGGGAAAGGGGCAAATAGCATCAAAACAGAAAATTCCCAGACCGTTTGAGTGCACAGTAAGTAAGCAGGCTAAGGCCTTTATTTGACAGGTAGTTTTCATTTTGAGAGGTTTTCTAGTGTAACAGTTATAAACTTGGGCCTTGGGGGCAGAATGTCCAGGTTTGAATTCCTGTTGCACCAATCACTAGATGACCTTGGGCAACATACTTAACCTTTCTGGCCTTCACTTCACAGTGGAGCTCTTGCATAGTAAGGATAATAGTAATATGGGCCACAGTCCCCGGGTTGTGTGAGGAGTAAATAAGCATGTGGGGACCACTGAACACCGTTCATGGCATACACAGGACAACTTTCAAAGGCCAGGTGTGAATGCTATCACTGTTTTGTGTCAGTGAATAAAATAGCACCGGAAGGTGGGAGCCATCACTGGCCAGGGCCCATTTCCCAACTGGGCACAGGTTCTTCCCAGGACAGCCCTTACTTTATGTAGAGAAAAGTCTAGCATTTGCCTCTTCTCTTTTAATGTTGCAGAAACCTGGTCCATGGTATGAGTGAGGGACAGTCACTTTCAAGCCAGAGACAAAGAATTCTCTTTGTCCTTTAAAATGGAAGTCCCCAAGTCAGATGTAGAGCATGCCAGTAATCCCAGTACTCAGGAAGATGAGACCGGAGGATTGGGAGTTCCAGGCTAGCTTGAGCTACATAGCAAGACCCTGTCTCCAAAAAAAAGCCTAGGAGCTCACACGTGCAGCGTTGTCCTTAGCCGTCTGCTGCTATATGATAAGGATATTGGCAGGTGTCTAGCCTGGTAATGCCTCATGTCAGGTCAGAGGGGGAATTAAGATCCTTTCTCTCTGGCTCAACTTTTCCAGCTCTCCTACTGGAAATCCCCGGTGACATGTATCTTGGGCTCATTTGTCTCTTGTGGCAGTCATCAACAAAACCCTGGGTTTTAAGTAGGTTGTAGGGTACCTCAGCATGAAGCTCTACCAGACCTGGCCTTCCCCAAAGACCTGAGTATCTGCCTCTTCTACAGAGCTGTAGACTTATCTTGTCAGTGGAAACGAGGCCCCTCACCTTCTTGAACCTCTTTCCAAAGCCACAGAGTACCCATACAAGGGGTCTTTTGTCCCAGCAGCACTGTGACTTCAGGGAAGATGGGCCAGCACTTTTTTCCCATGAATGGTGTAAAGGTTAAGAGCCATTGCTGTGGTCACCAAGGTCAGACCCTAGCAGCATTCCGTGAGATGAATCCAGCCCACAGATATGTTTGTGTTGGCCCACATCGTTCTGTATACATACATTACTTAGTTACAACATACAGTAACTGGGAGGCTTCACATACAAACCAGCATTTCCCGCATTTTGCTGTAAATGGTTATCTCTGGAAACAGACAGTCTGGCAATATCTGCCTGAATGAGGTAGTGGTCCATCCTTTTTTGGCCCCTCCATCTTGTCATAGCTTCTGCCTACTGCACTTCCTGTACTCATCTTTGTTTCCTAGCCTTGAGCCAGGAGAGTTTATCACAGAGCCTTGTACTATTTTCTCTATGACATAATCCCATCACACTCCTGTACCCAATTTTAACATGAGCCTCAGGCCTTGGCTCTCAGAATTTAAGATGAAAAATCCTAAGTGGAGGTATTCATTGTGTCATTCATTTTAAAGTCATTCATTTTAAAGTCAGTACAGATGCTAATGACCCTTACCTGGTGGTTTCATATGTCAAAAGTTGTTTTTCCTGTGACCTTTTTCATGCTAGCATTTCATGCTTCTCTGGTTCCTCAGAGACTAAACAGCAACTCAGAGTCTGACCCTTTGGCCTTGTCCTTAGTCATCTCCTCTGGCTGCTGATAGATTTGAGGTTATAGGCTGGGGGGGGGGGGGGAGCAGAAATGGAAGGGAGCCACAGAGGGGAAATGAAATACCTGTTTCATTTCCATGCAGTTGAAAACTGAGTCATGAGGCCACACAGTACAAAGGTAATGTGCACAAGAGTCTTGTATCTGGGAAGACATTATCTCCCTTCCCCCTTTTTACTAAGTACATGGCCAGCACCTCCTTCAGGTTCCAGCAGCCCACCAGTTCAGGCTGGTATGTCTTAGTTGGCGAAATGTGTCCTCATGCAAGTTATTGCTCCTCTCTACCTTGTCTTTATTCTCTTAGCACTTGCCAGCCACTTGAGGGCAATTTGAGCCTAGGAGGAGGCCAGTGTGCAGGTCCCTGCAGGAGCTGTGCCATGGGAAGCCATTGTAGTTGTGACTGTGAGGAAGTTGCACCTGCACAGAAACTCGGCACACTGGATCAGAAAGAAGGCGACATTGTCATGGTAGCTTCCCCTTACCATAGCAGGGTTTTTATTATTCCTTTCAATTCCCATGGCTCCAGTTTCACATGAGGTCGTGGACTTCTCAGTTGAAAAGTTGTTCATAGCTTTGGTAGGTCTGAAATTTCAGTGTTGAGCAAGGCCCACACTGGGCTAAAACATGATCTAATAAGATTGGACTGTCACAACAAGAAGCACCAGTCTGGGGCTGAAAGGCTTCAAGGAGGAAATGTCGATGCTTTCCTGTGAGATACTGGAGAGAGCATGAACACATAGGCTTCTTCACTTGTGCAGTGACAGGCAGGACACTCATATTTAAACATATACCAAAGTACAATGAAGTATGAGTGAAGAGAAATAATAGATGCTATCTTTCTATAGGAAACTGATCAGTTGTGTAATTACTGGGATGAAAAATCAGAAAAATTCTTGAAACATTTTGGTAGGGCCCAAAAGAGCTCTTGGGAGATAGCCCCAAAATGTCAGAGCAACTCAGTCCTGTCCTGGCTACCAGCTGTGAGATTCAGGGCAAGTTATGTAACCTTTTTTGCTCCTCAGTCTTTTTATTCCCAAAATGAAAAGTGGGACATTAAAGGATTGTCATGGGGATTAAAAGAAACAGTATATGGTACCTGCTTGGAGCCGCGCCTGGGGCACACCGGGTGCCCAGTACCAGAGTGCTGCACACAGCAGAAAGGAACCTGTGTGCCAAGGGCATTCAGTGTGGTGCAGAATGACAACCAGTGTCAGCATTGTCCGCTCTTCCCCGGAGCTGTAGGCACCTTTTGACTCCAGTCCTGTGGGGATCTGGCCTGTTCCCTGGGAGGCATCACTCTTTGCCAACACTGTTCTCAA
The DNA here is from genome assembly GCA_004024765.1 of Zapus hudsonius. Classification (NCBI taxonomy): domain Eukaryota; kingdom Metazoa; phylum Chordata; class Mammalia; order Rodentia; family Dipodidae; genus Zapus; species Zapus hudsonius. Next base: position 57,002 of record PVHP010005023.1, read on the forward strand.
GACCACATCCCCATGAAGGTTTAGGCTGATGCTGGCACTGAGTCACTGTGATTTGCTGCAGCCTCCTCTTTTTAATCTTCTGTTCATTTATGGAAGCATTTAATATCTACAGCTTACCTACTGCTGGCTTGCAACATAATTAATCATTAGCCAGGTGTGTTATTCAATACCTTAAGTGAAATCACTTGTAATAAAACATAAATGAGGAATATGTTTATTGATAGGCACATATAGGGTATGGGGAGCAGGGGAGCCCAGCATGAATAGCCTTTCATTTTAACATGTTAACGTTATTCAATACCTTAAGTGAAATCACTTGTAATAAAACATAAATGAGGAATATGTTTATTGATAGGCACATATAGGGTACAGGGAGCGGGGGAGCCCAGCATGATAGCCTTTCATTTTAACATGTTAGATTAGCTCCTGCAATTGAAACCAAATTGATTTTTTTCAGATAAATCAAGGGTCAGAGTTATGTTGCCTTACATACTGTTTCCAAGCTATTGTGTAACTTGGGAGAACATTTCTCTGGAGACCTCAGTGGAGTGTTTGCCCTCAGCAATAGCCAAGGACTTGAGTCTGCACCCACAACTACCCTCCTGCTACCAAATAATGGAAAAAATGGAGGAAACCACTTTCCTCACTCGTGGATAGGATTGCACATCTTTTTGCTTCGTTTAAAACCCAAAGATGAGCTGAGCTGAGCTGAGCATGGTGGTGCACACTTTCAAACCTAGCACTTGGGAGGCTGAGGTAGGATTGGCATGAGTTTGAGGCCAGCCTGGGCTACAGAGTGAGTTCCAGGTCAATAAATAAATGAAGAAATAAAAGAAAATACAGAGATAGGCATGGTGGCACATGCCTGTAAGGTCCAAGAGGGCTCCAGAGGCTGGAAAGGAGGACTGTGGTGAGCTTAAGGCCAGCCTGGGCTGCACATCAAGACCCTGTCACAAAAAATAAAAATAAAAAACCAACTCATAATCTCTGCAGAAGTCTTTGAAAAATATACCCAAGTTGTTTGATGTTTTATTTTCACATAAAATCTCCAAAGAAGGATATCTTATTGTCACCTTGGTCTCTCAAAAACCCACAGACAATTAAGAAAACATCAGTTAGCTCCAACATAGTTTATGATGTCACCAGAAGTTTTTGATAAAGTTGTCAGCAGTGGGGCTTTGCTTCTCGAGGGCATGTTGTGCAATGTGTCAGCGCTTCCCCTTTCTTTCCTGTAAACTGGAACTTTTCAAGTGATGAGCATGTCAAGTCTTTTCCTGGTTAAGGAATTGTCAGCTGCAGTCATCAGGGATTTTCCCCCATGGTTTTGGAAACAGTCTGAAGAGTTGAATGTGTTGCTTAGAAATTAAGAAATTTGGAATAATTCATGGGAACCCACATGGTAGAAGAGAACCAAGAAGCAGCTATTTTCTTGAAAATAAGAGAATGGAACCACAGAAGGAAATTTTAACCTCACTAACATTTAGCAAACCTTCCTGTTTCTGTCCCTTGCTTCTCAGAAGATTTTTACTTGTTACATTTTAGGGCTGAGATAGAAACATTCACAGAACTTTGGGGATTCTTAGGAAATGTTTTTGTAGCTGAATGTCTTGAATCACCTGGAGTTTTTAACTGGTGCCACCATGCCAGCAACACATGGATGACACACCGGGGTAGAGGAAGTTGTGCGGGCACAATTTTCAGTGCACTGAGTATGTCATGAGCTTTCTTCCCCCAAGCAGAATGGGGTGAGACAGGCAGGAGACAGCTGGCTGGTATATAAAAATGAGGGGCGGGCCTGTTCCAAAGAATAACTCCCCCTCAGGAAGTGACCTTTCAGCTGAAGCAGAAGGAACCCACAGGGATAGAAAACACGCATGCCCAGCGTGTACAGAGGAATTAGCAAAGGGCATGTGAAAAGGTCCTGGGATGGGACTGAATTTGGTGTGGGGTAGGGGTAGGGCTTTGGGTTTTTTTTTTTTAATGTGTATGTATATGTATGTGTGGTATGAGTGCATGTTGTGGGGGAAGGGTGGGGCAGAGGTCATAGTGAAGTGTCTTCCTCTATTACTCTTTGCCTTATTTTTTGAGACAGGGTCTCGCCAATCCTAGATTCGATGATTTAACTGGACTAGCTAGTCAGTAAACCCTGGGGATACTCCTGTGTCTGCCTCCCAGTGCAGGGATTGCAGGCAAGGGCCACCACACCTGTTGTTTACTGAGGACTGTGGCTCTGAACTCAGGCCCCCATGCTTGTATGCCAGCCCTTAAACTCACTGAGCTATCTTCCCATTTAGTGAATTTGATGTTTGACAACAAGAGAAAGGTAGGTGGACCTGGGATGTGGAAGGGAAGGGAGGCTAAGACACAGGAAGCTCTGATTAAAAAGTCAATTGTAGGAAGAAAACAATAGCAATTGGGTTTATTGTTTTAGAATTCTCACTTCTTTTTCTCTCTCCCCCTTTTGTGGTACCGGGAATGGAGCCCAGGCTAGGCACAAGCTAGGCCAAGTGCTTGACCATTGACCCATTATTTTTCTTTTTAGTATGTAGCAGGGTCTCACAGTACAGCAGAGGCTGCTTCAGACCCATGATTCTCCTGCTTCAGCTTCCTGAGTGCTAAGGCTTACAGTCTTATACCTCCCCACAGCTACACCCCAGTTCTAAAGTGGCATGTGTAAGAAACCCTTTACAGAAGCCTGTGTGTCCAGTCTGAGCCATCCTCAAAATTCACCTTTTGTTGACAGCTTGGCCTTGCCACTGGGAACTCTCAGAGACAGAACTCATGACTCTTGCTGTCCACATCCCCAGCACCACATAAACAAGAGGCTGAAGCAAAGAAAAGATGTCCTCAAAGTCAGTTATCTTATGGTATCTCTTCTCCACCCTCCACCCATCATGTTGTGTGTGAATTTTGGGGCTCAAGGGGTGTCCCCAAGATTTATAAATCCCAAGTTTTGGGTTCTTTCCTAATCTTTAATGAAGAATAATAAAAACAGAACCAAGGATGAATTATGAATTATTGAGTTTATTTGAGGAGAAATTACAATTTGTGGGGTTTATTTAAAGGGAAATAAATGGAACCGGGAAAGGAAGAATGGAACATTTTCAGGTGGAAAACATACCTCAAAGAAATGGAAGTTAGTGAGAAATTGAAGCTTAGAGAGTAAAGTTAGAATGAACTGGGAACCCATGAGAGCTGGAGAGGCTGAGGCTTACAAAGTGAAGTTCAGAAGGGGTTGCTAACACGTGGAAAACCAGATCACCTGGGGCTTAGAAGGTGAAGTTAGAATGGAGCTGGGGATCATGTGGAAAGCCAGAGCAACTGGGATTTAGAAGGTGAGGTTCCAAAGGGGCTGCAGACACACGGAGCACCCATGTGGCAGACCCCGAGTGACAGTCAGCGCATAGTAAATTCAGAGACGCTGAAACAGATAGAGTGGGGGTGGGGGTTGAGATTAAAGAGAGGAACACACTTGACATCAGCTCAAGGGGGTAAGTGGAGGGAGAAGGAGATAGTCCACATGTCTGATCCAGAGTGGGAATCCACACATGGTGGATCAGACAGATAGAGCAGAGACCAGGATTAAAGAGACATTAAAAGACATGGTTAGGTCTCCCTTCCCCACCAGGCCAGATGAGCGAGTGGGGCTGGGAATCTAGCCTCACGTGGGAGAAGCTCAGACCACACCAGACGCAGACGAGAGGGTCTCAGGAAGAAGTGTGTCTCACAAAGAAGAGCCCAGGAAGCAGAGCCAAACCCCCTACCCAGGCTGCCACCTTAATAGGGTTTAGTTTAGGTAAGTGGGGAAGGATCTGGTTTGTTGTTTGATTTGGAGGATGGATCATAGAGTCCACCCATATCTGGTTGGGGCTGGGATCAGCAGGGTGCATCACAGATCAATGTCAGGCATGAGTTCTGATCCAAGTTAGGAGTGTTCATTCTTGTGTCATGAGAAATCAGGTGTTCGGCATCTTCTGGCCTCTGGGCCTCTGTCCCTAGCTGAAACCTGCCTAGCTTTCTCTATTCTGTCTCAGTGTGTTACATGAGCCAGATAGCTTCAGTTTGCCCCGTATTCCTCTGTGGACAGCACATGTTGACAAACATGATCATGAAGAAGAAAAGAAAAACAAAAACTTTCTTTCACTCAACAGGTAAGAGAAGGTGGTTCTGCAGAACAAGATGTTAAAAAGTCAGAGAAAGGGCTAGAAAGACAGCTCAGTGGTCAAAGGCACTTGCTTGCAAAACCTGATGGCCAGGTTTAATTCCCCAGTATCCTTTTAAAGGCAAATACACAGGCATGTGTGTGGAGTTTATTAGCAGTGGCAGGAGGCCCTGATGTGCCCATTCATTCTCTCTCCCTCTCTCTTTCTCTGTTGCCCTCTTTCTTTTGGTCTAAATAATCAAATAAATAATTTTTTAAAAAATCAGAGGAAGTCAGATCAATGCAGCTGGAACACACATCACTGACAAAGACAACCAAGCTGTAGCAGAGAACTGATGCTTGCTTCCACCCCACCCCCAGGACCTCCTCGGAGCCAGCTGCAGGCACACAGAGCTGGCATGATAGTGGTTTAGGATAATGGAAAGTGAGGAAGACTGGTAATCAACTCGAAACCACCAGAGCTGAGAGCCGGGAGCATGCAGGTGATAATGGGCTCGACATAGGTCAGAACCAGAAGCAAAGTCTTAATGCTTAAGTGGATGCTGGAGCAGCAGGCCAACTCCTCCCAGCCATTAAGAGCTTACGCAAAGCCCATAAATCAGTAATGTGCTTTTTAGGTTTGTGATTTCTTTTCTGGGAGCCTTGCAGTTTTAGGCTGTGGGCCGCTCCCTGGAAATAACCACAACCAGATGGTGGTGGTTTGCCAGTTACCTTCTTTCCACCTCTGGAAGTGGGCAGTAGAATTCTTTCTCTATGGCAAGTACCGGGTCTGGCCCACTGGTTGTCATTGTTGCTGTGGGCCGTCACTGAGCAGCAGTGTGCCAGCTGTAAGCGACACAGTCATCAAGCAAGCACAGGGTGGGTTCTGATGGGAAGATGGCAAAGAATGGGAAGCCTGTTGTAGCAGAGTCAGGAAAACAAAGAATGAAAGAACAGGAGAGCAGTCGGTTCCAGGGAGGGCAGAGGAGACAGAGAAGGACCTTGAAGAAGCAAATGGCCTCCGTAGGCTTTCAAGGAAGATGGTGTGAAGGGGCTCAGTCACATGGACCAAGATAGTCATGCAGGAGTGGCCATGTGAGGTCACTGGCTGTTCTCCTGTGACGAAAGTCTTTTTCCTTTTTTCGTGGGGGAGGTGTGTGTTGGAGGGTGGTTAGAGGGAATCCAGTGGAAGGAGGATTACAGAACTTTAGGAACAGGGACCCACAGTGGGGAGACTAGGAGATATTGAGGCCCCAAATGGCAGAGCAGTCCTGTGGAGTCCCAGAGCTGGAGAGAGCTTTGAGGCCTCCCTTGGGCAAGTCCCTCTTCCTCCAGAGCTCCAGTGTCCTGGTCAGCAAAGTGAGACAGCCACGTGGGGAGCGTCAGCTCTTTCCACTAACGACTTTTGCATCTGAGGAATTTTTATATGACAGGGTATAAGTGTATAAAATTGGTATACAAATCAAACATTTAATGAGATAACAAAGAAATTTGCTTTAAAACAATTCTTTGGTACATGTAATTTTACCATTGATTAAAGATGAAGTAAGTTTGCACACTAGTGAAATGAAGCTGCTGGGCTTTACATAAAGAATGAGCTCTTGACTAAACATTTGACACTTCAGGCTGTAGAGCATTCTTCAGAGCTGATCGTTGCTTCGATTTTACAATCATCCATGCTGAGAAGGCCAGTTGCATAAATATGTAGTCCAAAAATGGAGGGGTGTATTTAGAGCCATTTCAGAAATTGTTAGAAATTCTGTCTTTATCCAAAAATTCATCTAATAATTCTTATGCAACTTAAGTCAGTAGACCAAACAGCAGTTTCTAAAATCAAACATTCTGACATAACACAATCCAAATGTATGCTACATTGATACTTACATGCTAAGGAAGGAAAACAGGAAAATATTTTTTAAAAATCTCTGTTTTGCTATAATTAAACTATTATGTGTCTCTGAGAGCAGAAAACTTGGTATATATGGCAAAAATAAGAAAACTGCAATCTATGACATAAAATTATCTCAAATCTGAGCCAAGTGTCCATGGGCATTGAATGGTGTCAGCACGAATAGTGTAATGTGCATGTGTTGTGTGTTCAGAAGCAAGGCTACAGTGATGTCACATTATGTAACATGGGTGGGCAGATTCTTTACGCATGTGATTTCCGATTAATTTTTGGTCATTGTGTGTTGTCATGGTTTGATCCAGGTATCCCCCCCACAAACAAATGAGTATGTTCTGGGTAATCTATCCTCAGCTGATGGCAGTTTGGATTTTACCACCTCAATGGAGCTGTGTTGTTGGGGGCGGGCTTATGGGGGTTATAAACCAGCTTCCCCTTGCCAGTGTTTGGCACACCTTCCTGCCATTGTTTGCAGTGCTGTGGTGGAGGTGATGTCCACCTTCTGCTCATGCCAACGTTTTCCCTGCCAGGATGGAGTCTCCCCTTGAGTCCGTAAGCCAAATAAACCCATTCCTCCTCAAGCCGCTTTTGCTTGGGTTCTTTCTGCGCAGCAACTAGAAAACTGACCACAACATGTGTCAACCTTTTACTGCTCCCTTTTTTTTTTTTTTTTTTTTTTTTTTTTGGAATCCTCACATTCATTTATGAGACCCTATCTGGAGTTGCAACCCACACTTTTAAGAAGTTGTGAGGGGCACTGGAGAGATGGCTCAGGGGTTGATACACGTGCCTATAAAGTCTAATGACCCAGGTTCCATTCCCCAGTACACACATAAAGCCAGATGCACAAAGTGGCACATGATCTGGAGTTTGTTTGCAGTGGCTGGAGACCCTGGTGTGCTCATTCTCCGTCTGTCTCTCTTCGATCTCTCTGCTAGAAAATAAATAAATAAAATTTTATAAAAGAAGTTGTGAGGGCTGGGAGATTGCAATTCCCCAGCCACCCATGTGAAGCCAGATGTGAAAAGTGAGTGTAAGCATCTGGCATTCATTCATTTGCAGCAGAAAGAAACCCTTACACACACGAACACACAGGAACACAAACACAAAGCAAACAATGCTTGCAAAACATTGAGACATAGACCTGCTTATGTCGGAAACCTCGGTGTTCTCATCCATAAAATAGGTCTTCCTCGTGGGCTGTGAGAACTCCACTGACTGATGAGAAGTGTTTGCTAGCACAGTACTGTGCACATGGTCAGCAGTAAATGTTAGCACTCCTCCTTCCTTGTTGCAGATCCCAGGCCCTCTCTGAAAGTTAGTTCCCTACGACTAAGAAAATGTCAGTGTGCAATTTTATGTCCTGAGGCCATAGTTGCTATGCTAAGAGACTCTGCCCAGTGAAGGACCAACCTCTTAAGCACCTGTCCTTTACCTGGAGGGGGTCTTCCATCTAGGCCTCACTTCATGTCTAAGCATCTGATGGTGACAAATGCATCATTTCCGCACAAGCCAGGGAACAGTGTGCTTTCCTCCTGGGTTCTTGTCTCTTACTTTGAGGCATTCCGTATAGTTTGCGCACCTTCAGTAGCACACACATGAGCTCAGTACAGCTGGGTTCAATTATATATCTGTAGCTTGTAAACATGGGTTTACTCTTTCATACTGTAGGAAATAGATAACCACTGCCCTGAACTCAAAATAACTCACCACCTTCTTGGAAAATAGAACTTACAAAAGCCGATTAGACTGAGGAGGGCCCCCAGTGGGTTGGGGACAGAAAGGAGGGAAATGGTGGTACCATCACAAGATTTGCTCATACAATGTATCTAATTATTGACAATAAAGATATTTTTTAAAAAACCAATTGGGCAACAATATGAAGAAAGTAGGTGACAAAGTACAGTCTATCTAAACATATTCATGATGTTGCCCATAAGCTGTTGGTTGTCCAGGGAAGGACAGGAAGCTGAAGTTTCTATGGAGAATGGCCATCATTTTAACTTCATATCCTCCTTTCACCTTCCTAGCAAACTATAAATGTGATCCATCCAGGAAAACGAAAATGACCAATTTAAGCCTAAAGGGTCCCAGAAGTTTGCTTTATTATCAACATTCTTCCCCCATGCTTCAAAATTCTTCCCTACCAAACTGCATTTAAGTATAATAACAGAACACCCATGTTTTATTAATCTAAGATAGTTGCCCATTGGAGATCACTTGTTTTTATTGACAACTTCCATAAGTACAGACACTAAACCATATTTCCCTCCTACCATCCCCATTTCCCCTCCCAAATCCTCCCTTCATTGAATCTCTTTTTTATTCCATTTCATCTCTCTTCTATTCTGATGGCATCACTTTTCCTCCTCCTGTTACGAAGGACTTGTGTAGGTAGTTTCAAGCACTGTGAGGTCATGAATATCAAGGTCATCTGATGTCTGGAGGAAAGCATTGTAAGCACTCCTCCCTTTCCTTTGGCTTTTACATTTTCCCCCCTCCCCCCTTCTGCAATGGGCCCTGAGCCTTGAAGAGTGTGATAGAGATGTCTCATTGCATGCTGAACGCTCTACTGTCACTTCTTCTCAGCACTTTGGTGAGTTTTGAGTCACCCAGTGGTCATTGCTATCTGAAAAGAGAAGATTCTCAAGCTGGACTTCCTGAGCCAGCCTAGCCCAGACTAATCAGCTGTCTCTCTGGCTCACCTGAGCCAGAGGATATAGTTACCTGGAAGAGGCAAATTGCTCTCTCTTCCTCCTGCTTGGCTGGAGAGGACCACAGGCTCCATGGGAAAGATTGGCACAAAATAGGTAGGAAAAAAACATACAAAACAGTAGCATTTGAGACATTGAACATTAGTCATGAAGAGGCAATATCTGAAAACAAAATACAGTCCAGGCATGGTGGTGCATGCCTTTAACCCCAGCATTCAGAAGACTGAGGTAGGATGATCAAGGCCATCCTGGGCTACAGAGTGAGTTCCAGGTCAGCCTGGGCTACAATGAGACCCTGCTTCAAAACACAAATAAGTAAATAAGCAAACAAAAAGGCTGAGACAGTGGCTCCATGATTAAAGGCACTTGCTTGCAATGCCTGCTGGCCCGAGTTCAATTCCCTAGTTCTCACATAAAGCCAGATACACAAAGTGACACATACATGTGGAGCTTGCCTCAGGAAGCTCTCTCTCTCTCTCGCTCTCTCTCTCTCTCTCTCTCTCTCTCTCTCGCTCTCTCTCGCTCTCTCTCTCTCTCTCTCTCTCTCATTTTTAAAGACAGGGAGAAAGAAAAATAAGATACAATGCAATGAGCTGGTGAAATCACCTTACTGCCTTGAGTTTCTAGCCCCAGTCAAGTCCCAAAGCCAGAGAAGGAAGTGTGTGAAGGCCTGAGACTGAGAGGAGCTCAGTAACTGAGACTTGCCTAGCCTGCAGGAGATCCTAGGCCCCACCCCAGTATGAGCACAGCCGAACAGAACAGCACTGCTAGAGAATTAGAACACTGCAGAATCTCACACAGCCATGGGAATGACAGAAAAGAAAATCATTCCTAGCGCTGAGTCAGTGGTTAAGTCTTACCAGGCCTGTAATCCCAGCTGCTCAGGATGCTGAGGCAGAAGAATAACAAGTTTAAGGCCTGCCTGAGCTAAGAAATGACACGTTCAGGGCCAGCCTGATCAACTTAGCAAGACCATGTCTACAGTGAAAAGCAAAAAGATGGTCGGGCATGATCAAACTGATTTCATTTAACCAAATCCTCAATAAAAATTTAGTAATGGAACTGGAGAGATGGCTCAAGCGATTAAGGTGCTTGCCTGCAAAGCAGAAGGACCAGAGTTTGATTTCCTAGTATCTACATAAAGCCAGATGCACAAGGTGGCACATGCATCTGGAATTAATTTGCAGTAGCTGGAGGCCCTGACGTGCCCATTCATATTCTCTCTCTCTCTCTCTCTCTCTCTCTCTCTCTCTCTCTCTCTCTCTCTCTCCCTCTCTCCCTCTCTCCCTTCCTTCCTCCCTCTCAAATAAATAAAAGATTTTAAAAACATTCATAATGTTTAAAAGAAAACAAAGGAGATGATGATGATAAAATACCTCACAATGCCTGGAATCTAATAAACATTGCTGGAGAAGCACAGTAGTAGTGAAATATAATCCACAGTGAGGGGAAGAAAATAAGTCCATTGAAAGTGACCCTCAGAAATGTCAGATTTAAAAATGCATTCCTATGTTCAGACAACTTGAAGAAAGATTGCCTTACTTACATTGCATGGGAAGAAGCAAAAGACGAGAGAGTGAATTAGACATCTAAAAATGAAACCTATAATGGCCGTACTGTAAAAAAATTTAAAAAGACAAATCACTACATAGGATTAGCAACATCTTAGTCATTGAGGTTTTTGAGGGGGTGGGGGCAATTGAGGTAGATTCTCACTCTAGCCCAGGCTGACCTGGAGCTAGCCTGGAACTCAGTTATCCTGCTACCTCTCTCTCCCCTGAGTGCTGAGGTCAATGGCATATGCCGCCACACCCAGCTCATTGAAGTTTTTTTTTTTTAAGTAAAAGTAATGTTGGGCTGGAGAGATGGCTCAGCGGTTAAGGCACTTCCCTCCAGTGCCTAAGGCCCCGGGTTCAATTCCCCAGGACCCACATAAGCCAGACCCACAAGGTGGTGGCCCTGGTGCTCGCTCGC
>PVHP010005024.1:0-67649 GCA_004024765.1 Zapus hudsonius
AAAAAAAAAAAACTCTGTCTACCAAAGTGACCATAAAGAGAACAAGCTAGATGTAGAGACATAAACAAGTCAGAATGGTGGGAGACAGATCTTAGTTCAGATTCCCAATCAATAAAAACCAAAAAGAAAAGGAAATTTTAAAACTCATACCAAAAGTGATCCCAAGTTTTGTTGGTCACTAGATTTCCTGTCCAGCTATGGGATATTTCATGTGCAATGACCTAAAGGGAACAGTGTCAAGTGGTTAGTGGTGAAATAAAACAAGCCCTTACTTTTAAGTACATAATTTTCTTCTCAACTCCACATGACTCACTGTTTTTCAAAACATATTTGGGTAATTACTTATTTTCAGAGAAAAAGTATAATTTAATTCAAGATAAAAAAAAATACGAGCCGGGCGTGGTGGCACACACGCCTTTAATCCCAGCACTCGGGAGGCAGAGGTAGGAGGATTGCCGAGAGTTCAAGGCCACCCTGAGACTACATAGTGAATTCCAGGTCAGCCTGGACTAGAGTGAGACCCTACCTTGAAAAACCAAAAAAAAAAAAGATACTTCAAAGGACTAGAAACAACAAACCAGCAAGACAATACTGAATTAAATGGACATGAGTCCATTAAAAATATTTCATAAATATTATTTCATAAATCGAATTTTCTTAAGTCTGTTAATTGAATTGTTAAAGTAATATGAGGAGGGCTAAGGAGATGGCTTGCCATGTAAGCCTAAGGACCTGAGTTCGGATCCCAGCACCGTGGAAGAGTTTGGCAGGGAGCTGTGTGCTCATATCTCAGTGCTGGGAGGTGGAGGCAAGGAGGGTGCCTGGGGCGTGCTGGGTTTGCAGCCAAGCTGAATGGGCGAGCTCCAAGTTCAGTGAGATCTTATCTCAAAATATAGCAGAGAGTGACTGAGGCAGACACCTGATGTCAACCTCTGGCTTCTACTTGCATGAATACCCGCCAACACATGCACACATACACGTGCAAACAAGCAAAACCCAAGAATATGAGAACCTCCAAGTTAACTTTTATATCTTCATCATAACAATTCAATGAATATTTTAAAATTAGTTATTTAATACTTCTTGAGCATAAGATGATAAGAAGAAATTTAACTTACATTGGAAAGTGACTTGTCACCTGCCTACAAAAAGAAAAAATATGTTATTATTTCCATAGTCAAATGACGGGCTGCCGCTAAATGACTACCCACCTCCACATCTCATACACTCCCCTTGATGGTCAACTGGATTTTTACTAAGGCATTTCATTTTTGCCAATTTTCATTTACTTACTTGAGAGAAAGAGACAAGAGAGAGAGAGAATGGGCATGCCAGAGAGAGAGAGAGAGAGAGAAAGGAGAGAGAGAGAGAGAGAGAGAGAGAGAGAGAGAGAGAGAGAGAGAGAGAAAGCATGGGCATGCCAGAGCCCCCTGCTGCTGCAAACAAACTCCAGATACTTGTGACACTTTCTGCATCTGGTTTTACACAGGTACAGGTAAGTCAAACCCAGGCAGTCAGGCTTTGCAAACAAGTGCCTTTAACAGCTGATCCATCTCCCCAGCCCTCTACTAAGACATTTCAAAAGGCTCAAAAGAGACATGGACTGAGAAAACAAAGCAAAACAAAATCTAGGACCAGGTGTGGTAGCACACCCTTTAATCCCAGCACTAAGGAGGCTGAGAATCACCCTGAGTGTGAGGCCAGCATGGGCTACACAGAAAGTCAAGGTCAGCTTGGACTAGAGTGAGGCCCTGCTTCAAAACAAACAAACAGATAGACAACAACAATCTGGGACTGAAAAAAATAGTTTTTTTCTTTCCCTAATCATAGGGAACAAATTCAAGCCCCGAAGGGCCAACAAGCTTCTCTCTAACCAACTTCCAGAAAACACCCCCCTACTTCCATGTGTGTGTGTTCTTAGCACTGTCTTTCCCCTCCTGTTACTCACAATGTATTAAAGAAAAGCTTATAGAGTTCAATGTGTACTGTGGTGTGTTCCATCTCAGATATTTAGTTGCTAACCCATTCCCTAGTTGATAATAAGGATTCAAGAGAATTACAAGGAATATAAAGCACAACAATCTACTGTGGGCTAACCTCCTAGACATTGGGCACTGGGGTTTGTTTTGTTGTTGGTTTTGGATGTTGTTTGCTCTGAAAGCCAAACACAAATGGGATAGTTTCTTTGCCTACATAACTCATCAAAGGACTGCTGTTACATGTCAGCCCTACCCTCAACATTCCATATACACTGAACATAATATTCCCATTCCCCAATGGCCAAACCATTTCCCTTTGAAAACTAAAATTTTGATAATCATAATCAGCAATAATATTTATATACAAAAAGAAAATAGGTATTTTTTTGAAAATTGGTAGGAGTCTAAAATTTTTTTCCACCGAGACTTATTTTTGAGATCTCCATCTCAAATGAAGACAGTTACACTTACGAGCAGAGTAGGAGTAACGAATGTAAGGCAAGGGTTCTCCATGCCGCCATATGGGAATGAGGGCGGCAGGACCAGGAGGTCATATTGTCCCCATACATATGGCCCACCCAGATCTTCTGCAATTCTAAGCATAGATTCCGTCTGAAAAAAAAAAATGCACACACATTTGTCTTCAGTATTACAACAGTAGTGTGTTAAAATTACATAATGCTTTCTATGAAGGTTACAAATTAAGAACATTCACTTAAAATGAAAATGATAAAAAGAATGCAACAACTGCAAAATTACAGAGGGCATACTTGAATTTTTTTTACCACATTACTTAAAACCACCATTTCACAATCTAAATCTCTGTCTACCACAATTATTAGACAGGATAACTGTATGACCAACCTCAGAAAATTCATAAGCCGACTTTTCCACCTGCTCTTTCTCCGACCAGACCAAAGTTCGTGGGCCAATTTGCCTGCAAAATCGAAAAGCTTAACAAAAAAGAATTCAAAACAAGCTCCTCATCTGGTTCTAGAACTCGGCATCTTACACACAAACCTTTTCAAAGGAGGGCTGGATTTACAATATGCTCATGAGTAGGGATGAACTTGCTCATGGGCATACAACAAGAGGTTTACAGCTGTCCACATGGGCATAGTCTGGGACATGAAGTGCCCGCAGAGGTCAGCTGACTGGCCCTGGTAAGACCTCTGGAGACATATGCTCCCTTCTCAATCTCCTGAGTGTAAAAGCCCAGACACAGACGACATGATACACACTTTGTAATGTGCTGTCATAGTCTATGATACAGATGAACCTGGTGGACATTATGCTAAACGAAATACCCTGGACAACAAAAGGCAAATACTGCATGACTCTCCTTCTATGAAGCTTGAAACCTAGTCACGGTTATAGGAACAGAAAGTAGAATGGCGGTTACCATGGCTGAGGGGAGGGGGAATGGGAGTTGGTTAAGGGGAAAGAGAGTTTCAGTTTTGCAAGATGAAGAAGCTCATCAGATCTGTTTTGCAACACTGTGGCTATATTTAAGACCACTAGATATCACTTAAAAACAGCTGACACTAAAATCTATGTGGTTTTCAGAAAGGAGAAATAAGAAATAGAATATATATTACTGGTATAGTGCTGAAGCTCAAAAACATCCTCATGCTAATTTCTTTTCTTTCTTTTTTTTTTTTTTTTTTTTTTTGGTGTTTTGAGGTAGGGTCTTACTCTAGCCCAGGCTGACCTGAAATTCACTATGTAGTCAGGGTGGCCTTGAACTCATGGTGATCCTCCTACCTCTGCCTTCCGAGTGCTGGGATTAAAGACGTGCGCCACCACGCCCGGCCCTCATGCTAATTTCATTATATTCTAGACAATTTTTTTTGTGATACCAAACCCAAAACAAGATTTTGCCCTGGTGGTGTGCCCCAGAGGTAACAGTTTCTAGAACAGTTCTCGAACTTCACTGTGCAGACAGAGTATCTGGAGATCTCATGGAAATCTGAATCTTGATTTAGTAGGCTTGGGATAGGCCCATGAACTTGCATTTCCTACAAACCCCTAGGTTTTGCTAACCAAGCTGTGAGTGCTGCCCAGAGTAAAACTTAGCAAGAGCCTCAACAGCAAGCTATGATATAATTTGGAACTGTCTAGTAGCCACATTTTCTTAAAAAAAAAAAAAAGAAACAAATTAAATCAATCTCAATAACATGTTAATTTGAATCAATAAATCCAAAATATTATTTTAACACAAATCAGTGCAAAATTATCAACAAAGCATTTTATATCTTCATACAGTCTTCAGAAACCCAGCCTGTATTTTATACACATGGAGCATCTCAATTTGGGCGGCCTTTGTTTCCAATAGCAACAGCCTCATATAAGCAGTTATGGACTGTGTGGGTCTAATCCCATGTACACTCAGAAGTCATGGGCATAGGTCCTGGCTGTGACACTTTCTGGCTATATGACAGAGCAAGCTACTAAAATTCACTGAAAGACAGTTTCTTCTTGATAAAATAAGAACAAATAAATAATCTAATACACTTCAGAACTGAGGATTCAATGAGACAAATGTGCAAGAATTAGCATGCAAGAGCATTTCATTGCCAACTGCTGTGACAGACACTGCAATTACCACTGCCTGAGAGCTTCCCATGAGCCAGGAGCTCTAAGTCAATTAATTCTCCAGAAATATCCTTCGCGATGCAGACTGTTTCTCTTTTCCAGGTGAAAGAAGTGAAGTTCCAAGAGGCAGGGAGCTGACCAAGGATACAGCCTGTAACTCCCGGCCGGAGCAGGAACGTGGCTCCGAGCTGCCTCACTTCGCTAGTGTGACCACACTTTTAGCAATTTAATGACTGTGACTGTTATAAATATTCTTAATTTTCAGTTGTCTAGAATACAAAACAAAAGGGCCCTCTAGCTATTTGGTAAGACTTTAAGAAAATATATATCTATACTATATGTAGGCTTCCAAGGGCATTAATATATTTTCTCTCTTTCACAGCTACCTTTAAGACAGGAAAGGAAGCTGCCATAATTGAAACGATAAGGAAACAGTGATTATGCGAAGTGCCGTGGGGGCTGGGATGTAGCTCAGCACTCGTCTAGCAAGTACCCACCAGAAATCAAGACAAGAAAGCAGGAGAGAGAAGTGACCTGGTGGAACCTACAAAGGAATCCAGATCCAGCCTAAAGGTAAGAGAACATGTACATCGTACATCTGGAAAATCTAAAGGTCATCTGTAGAGATTTCTCAAGTCAAATTCATTTGTTCAGCCAGATGTAGTGACTTACAACTATAATCCCAGCACTCTGGAAGCTGAGATGCAAGGATTGCCTTAGTTTACCAGCCTGGACTACTGAGTTAGTTCCAGGTCAGCCTGAGCTACAGATTCTGCCTCAAAACAAAACAAACAAAAAAAATTGTTGGCTACATTTTATTATTACATTTGGATTTTTCTAAAACCAGCAGCATGACATCTTGAGAAACACACAAGTTATCTGTTTATCAATCCTGACAGAGGTTGAAGTTGCCTAAGGTTTTATCTTTTTTTATAAACCACAAAATTCATGAAAAGCTCACCTGCTTTCTAAAGCTCCAACAACTAGGGCAATCAGGTAACAGGGTATTGGGACCTGAAAGGGCAAACACACAGGACAACCTTGTGTTAGTAATGAGAAATGGTATAGGGCCAGACAATTTATTCACATGTAATATTAAGTATATTCCCTTTTATTTATTTATTTTTGAGGCAGGATCTCACTCTAGCCCAGGCTAACCTGGCACTCACTCTGTAGTCCAGGCTGGGCTCTCACAGTGATCCCCTTACCTCTGCCTCCCGAGTGCCAGGATTAAAGGTATGCACCACCATACCCAGCTAAGTAAATTCCTTTTTAAATCTCCAAACATTAGCTTGAACCTTCTTTTCTTTTGTTCTTCTTAAACTGTTTTTCCCCCACAACTCTTATTTGGGGTGTGTGTGTGTGTGTATAGTATATGTACATGTACATGCCTATGCACTCGCCTGCAGTGAGGTGGGCTCACCAACAGTGGCCAGTGTGGAAAGTCGGGTGTCTTCCTCCATTGCTCTTTAGCCTATTTTTAAAAATTTATTTATTTGCAAGCAGAGAGACAGAGAGAATGGGCACCAGGGCCTCTTGACACTGCAAACAAACTCCAGATACATGTGGTACATTGTGCATCTGGCTTTACATGGGTACTGGGGAATTGAACCTGGATCGTTAGGCTTTGCAGGCATGTGCCTTAACTGCTGAGCCATCTCTCCAGGCCCAGCCTGTTCTTGTTTGCGCCGACATTTCTTTCTGATCTCTATGCTTGCCATTTTCTCACAAGTTCAGGTGATTCCCCAATGGCCTGGAGTTACAGGCACAGGTATGTTTAACATGGTTCCAGATTCACCCTGGGGCCTTCTCAGGCCCTCATGCTTGTGCAGAAAGCACACTTAACCACTGAGTCATCTCTCCAGCTAAGATGTTCTTTTTTTAAAAATATTTTATTTATTCATTTTCAAGCAGAGAAATACAGAGAGAGAAAGAGAAAGGGGGGGGACATATGTGGGTACTGGGGAATTGAACCCAGGGCCTTAGGCACTAGAGGCAAGTGCCTTAACCGCTGAGCCATCTCTCCAGCCCCAAGATGTTCTTTTTTTAAGGGATCTAACTGCTCAAAACTATGGTGCAAAAATATTTCAAACATCTATTTTCCTTTTATTAAAAAAAAAAAAGGAATGCTCCACACATGCAAAAACCATGATTACACAATTTAAAATGACCCATTAAGCATTTTGAGAGATAACCTGTAAGAGGACAACTGTAGAGTCCTTTATATTTTGGGTTTTTTCTTCCAACTTTAAGATACTTTCTATTTTCTAAATTCCTTTGTTTTAAACCAGCAATGAGTAGATGCCAAAGTCTGATAGTATGGAACCCCAGCAGGAGCAAAACTGTCCATTGTGAAGTCAATTAAAATAGATACCTAATCCCCAACATGTACGTTCTGCTTGTTAAAGGAAAAAGGTACAAATCCAATTAATTATCAGCTATTTTGGAATTTTTAACTCACAGGACAGGAAGTCCTTTCCTGGTCAAAGGTATCTCTTCATGTACAGACCCTCTAACCAGCCACCCAGAGGCAGTGACAGTATAATGACTCAAAGGGGACAGACAGGAAGCTGGCAGTGACTGCCGGGAGGGAGAGGAATCAGGCCACTCCCTGCCATGCCTGTCCAACAACCTCTTTTTGCTGCAAATGGGGCAGAAAAGAAAACGAAAGAGAAGTTGCTAGTAAGTCCTGAGGTGCCTTGAGCTGCTGTCCCCTCTGGATGGCACAAGTTATTCAAAGTCCACCATCCACTAAAACCAAACCTGGACGTGATGGGCTTACCTTTTGGCTGAATCTGTATATTTTCCTGCTTGGGTCTTTTGGGTCAGGTGCTTCTCCATCACGAATAGCGCTCATAAGTGCCACCAGTTCTTTAGGGACAGACACCTAACCAAGGAGAAAAGTCACTTCCCATTCCAAAGAAAAAGGTTTAGGTATCTCCAACTACAAATGCAAAACAATTTTTCCCCCCTTCTTGACTATATATTAAATAAATGACAGTAAACTCAGAAAGTCTGTTTTCAGTTTTGAAAACAGAATTAGAAATACTCTGCTCCCCTCACACCCCCCAAAACAAACTCAAAAATGACATACTCATGGAAGGACAAAGACTGCAGCTTTGAACATATTTTATATCAAAAGCATACACTTGAAAGTTAAAAATACATTTTTAAAAAGGAGGTATATGTGAGGAAGTAAAATTTATTGCCAAAAATTATGAAATAGTTTTCTCTGGAAATCTGTATAGGAAAGATCCTTATAGGAAAAAATAGAGGGTCACTTGTGTGTGTAAACTAGCACTATGATTCTGAAAGTTTTATTATTATTAGTAGAAGTAGCAGTAGTAGAATTTTGGTTTTGTTGAGGCAGGATCTCACTCTAGCCCAGGCTGACAGGAAGCTCACTCTAACCCCAGGATGGTCTCAAGCTCACTGCAATTTTCCTGCCTTAGCCTCCTGAGAGCTGGGACTACAGGTGTGTGGCACACCTGGCTTTGAAAGGTTTATTTCTAATAAATACCAAAATAGGACTGTCCCCTGAAGATTAAAGATCTATTGAGTATGCCCACTTAACTATTCCTGTTTGCATGGCTCAGGTCGTGCAGACATGGAATTAGGATTTGAACCAATGCTACAAGAGTTGGCACAGGAAGCAGGTTTGTCATTCTCGTCAATGAGGCAATGAGTGTTCACAAGACAACTGTGATACTCGGACACTGGTATGGGCACAAGAGGGCTGAGGTTATAGGGTTGTTAAGACTTGCTCATGGTTACACAGTTGTTAAGTGGTCGAGAATGGTCCAGAGCCCAGAGGTTCTTTGCCTACACGTGTAATATTGTACAGTACCATACTAGGTGGGGTTTGGTTGTGGGATGACTTGGGAGTGAAGAAACTCATAAATACACATTGGTTCTCATTTGATTTGCTTTGTCTAAATAGGTCTAGCCTCTAGGATGGTGTGTGTGTTTATTAGCTATAGTCCATTTCTTTCTCAAAAGGATTAGCAGTGCCAATGTCAGGAATAAACAACACATGCATGCAGACAGATCTGTAATATACGCCCATTAGGACTCCTAGAGAGGGTCATGGCTACAGAGAGCATTCAGTGGAACTTTAATGCTGACATTGCCAATATTTTTCAATTTAAAAAAATGGCTTATTCTTAGGTCCAAAATTCTAATTTTTTTAAAAAAAAGAATAGAATTCATATTTTTGTACTTACAATATTTAAAATTACCTTCAAATAGATGTTAAAACTGAAGCCCACAGACTTTTTAAAATATATTTTAGAGAAAATTTTAATAAGTAAAACATATACAGCTCTGAAAATTGAATTATCATCTCTGCTTATCATTTATACAACATTTACTTATCGTCTAATGCAGTTCATAATGTGATGTTTGTTTACCTCAGCACTGTAGGTTAGCTTCACAGAAGGTGTGTCTTGACAAGGAAGAATTGCTCTGCAGTGGATGGCCTGGGATGGTGAGAAAGAAAAAAGAAATGGTCATGTCCCTTTTCATAAATCAAGTTATTAAAAAATTATTAAAATTACAGCATTGCTTTTAGATATGTTCTCTTTAAAAATAAAAATAGTTTTTTCATCTCTTAGGGATCTCTTTGAGTAGCAAAAATAGATGTGAATAAAAACATTGGATGTCCCCTCTCTACCTCTGGAGACCCTTCTCAATTCAGATGAAGCATGAGGTAACTGTTACGCACTAGCCCAGGAGCCCAGTGAAGCTTCTAGGAGCCTTGAGGGAAAAGGGCCTGGACTGAAGACATTTGTGAACCCTGGCAGACTACACTTCTCTCTTGGGGATTGGTAGGAACATGAGCTTGCTGAAGGCTCTACAGTAAAGAAGCCTGTTTGATTCCTCACACTTGTTTTTCATATGAAACCCATTTTCCTCTAGTTAATAGGACACCACTGTTCTTAAGAAAAGGACTTGAGGAAGGTTGTCGTCATCTTGACATTCTAAGCTTGTAGCAAACTCTGAAAGTAAAAATGATGGAGAAGATAAAGGAGAGGGCTCAGTGCTAAGAGCATTTGCCACACAAGCCTGAGGACTCTAGACCTGGAACCCCCAACCCCTGTGCAGGGTGGAACAGAGAGCCAGCCTGACCTAAAGACAGTGAGCTCCAGGCCGAGTGACACTCTGTCTCAAGGGCAAAGAGCACCAAGAGCCATAGAGAAGGACAGCTGGCATTTTTCTTTGCCTCACAGGTGTGCTCATGGCATATGCGCATCTACATAAGTATGTGCACGCAGCATATACACATAAATAATAAAAGGAAAAAAAGAGGCTTCCGGGAAGACGGCTCTGCAAGTCAAGAGTGCTCGCCATGCAAGCATGAGAGCCTGGGCAGGCCTGAGATTGATCCCTGTGTCCAAGCTGAGCATGACCACACACACTGCAACTCCAGTCCTGTGGGTGATCAAGGGGGAAAACTGCATGGGCTCACTGCTCAGCCAGTCTGAAGAATGAACAGCAGCTCCAGGTTCAGTGAGAGTCTCTGCCTCAAGCAACACAGAGGACGACATCTGACTTGTACTCGTATCTACACACATGTGCATACATTATATGTGCACACATTATATGTGCACACACCACACCACAATACTACGTGCACACATACATACCCAAAATAAATAAATACTTTTTTTTTGAAGTAGGGTCTCACTCTAGCCCAGGATGACCTGGAATTCACTATGTAGTCTCAGGGTGGCCTTGAACTTAGGGTGAGCCTCCTACCTCTGCCTCCAAGTGCTGAGATTAAAGGTGTGTGACACCATGCTCAGCTTATAAATAAATATTTTAAAAAAGAAAATGAAGGAAAAAGAACAGTATCTCTCAATACTATATGGGCACATTCATCTTTCTATGTCAGGTGTTTCTCGACTCCCACATCAGTCTGTCACACACATCCACCAAAAAGAATGGCCACCGAATCTACAACTTCATAAGCTGGCCTGTTTACAGACAGGCATGCGTGTGTGTGCATGCATGTGTGTGTGTGTCTACTGCTGATAAGAAAAGGAACCTCAGCTTCATTAGGACACTCTGCTGAGTTTAATAAAGCAATATTCTGAAACTGCTAAAAACCCAGACTTTCTTAAAATCCCCAAGACTCTAGCTCTTCTAGAAGATTCCTTAACAGCAACCTTGGGATGGGTTAAGAACAACTAGAAGAATAACCTGTTCTCTCTTCTGAAGCAGGGTTCCAAGAACATGCCTCTAAGGTTCCTTACTGGTCTCTACAGGTGACCTGGCAATTTGGAAGAGTTTTTCCATGCATTTCATTGGACAAACCAGTATGCGTAGACAACCACTGAAATCAATTCAGCAAATAAGATCTCGTCTACATAGCTCTAGTCAACTACAATAATTTCTTTCTTGTATTTTACACACTACTGCCAATATAAAAAGAAACAATATATTTAACATGCACATTCTTGGGACTCACAAATATTTTTATTTCTTGCTAACTTTAGCTTATACACATTTTATGAGATGCATTGACTGAAAGTCAGCCATTTCTAATAGCTACACAGTATACAATTTGTATATGTTTGCTGAGGACATTTTATCTCTTCCAGATTATTTTCTTAGATTAAAAAGATATTTTAGTCTGTCTGTTATGGGGGTAACAGGCTGTTGTTCTGACTGGATCTGAGGCCCAATCTGTGGGAGGGAGTTGATGCCTGATACTAAAAGCCTAGTCAAAAGCCTGTGGCTAGGAGGTCATAGCCCAAGGGGGTAGCTACTGTTGTTGTCTGGAAAAAAATAAAATATATTTTAAGTGATTATACAAAGCAAATATTTCCAAATAATGCTTTCACTTTAATTTGAGTTTGAGCCTAAAATAATGACTATCACATAGTAATATTAGGATGATTAAATATGCAAAGTACCTTACATAATGCCTGGAAATACAATAAATGTTTAATGACTGGCTTCCATTAATCCTGAATTATATTATTAATAGAATTAGAAATTTTTTCTTCCAGAAGGTAGTCCAGTATCCCCGTGGCAGATTATTCTTTATTCTCAGGTTAAAAATTTATTTACTGTGTGTGTGTATGTATGGTGTAGGCATGTGAGTGCACATGCACATGCCCAGTGAGCACACATGGGGAGGCCAGAAGAGAATGTCAGGGGTCCCTCACTGAATCAGTCAAGCTCATTGACCGGAGAGCCCCAGTGATTCTTCTGTCTCCACCACCCTGGCCCTGGGCTGACAAGCATGCATGGTCACTTTTTTATGTGGGTGCTGGGATGCAACTCAGGTCATCATGCTTGCACAGCAAGTGCTCTGACCCACTGAGCCATGTCCTCATTTGAAAAATACATTTAGATGTGTGCTTGTAAATGCCTAGAAAAGCTACTCTAAACTCAATGGGGATGACTTCTGTGGTGTTGTCTAGAGTTACGAATTTCATCTTTCACATTCACTTTTTGACTGTCAGCATTTTCATGATGAGCAAGCATTGCTTTTTTTTTTTGTTGTTACTAACTTTTCCCTTACATTTTAGGATCATTCATTGAGTCTTCATTCCAAGTGCTATGCTAGGTGTTCAGAATTTAAATATAAATAAGACTTACATATTTCAATTTAGGCAGATTGTTTACAATCAAAAGTTTGTATTTAAGCTGGGCGTGGTGGTGCAGGCCTTTAATCCCAGCACTAGGGAGGGAGAGGTAGGAGGATTGCCCTGAGTTCAAGGCTACACTGAGACTACATAGTGAATTCCATGTCAGCCTGGTCTAGAGTGAGACCCTACCTGGAAAAACCAAAAAAAAAAAAAAAAAAAAAAAAACCTTGTATTTAAAAAGAATATGGGAATGCATAACAAGAATAAATGAAAACATGTCATTTTTATAATAGAAAATAAAACAGTATATTATATAAGACCCAAATATTCATAAATCCTACATGTGGAGTTTCCTGTGTAAGACCTTCTTACCTGGCACTGACTGAAGAGATAGGGGTGTTCCTTCCCAGAAGTCTGTTCAGGAGTGAGCCACTGCAGAGCAGACGAATTTGGAGATGTCTCAAAAGAAATTTCTATAACAACCTCTTGATTTCTGCATGAAACAAGTATATTAATATAATTATATCTAAGTACAATTTGAATTCAAAACATACACATACACGGTATCATATGAGGTCTAGGTATTTATTGATTCAGAGCGAATGCTAGGGATACAATACAAATGTGCCTCTTTTTTTCTCTCCTTGAATGCCAGAATATGGGTCCTTGTCACTCTACTATACTAATGAAGACATCATATTAGTTGAGTGCCCCACAGTGTGTCACGTACTTTGTATCTGTCATATCTATCATTCATATATAACATTGGAACATGGAAGAAACAATTTTGGAACTGAGATAAGCATAGCAGTGGCTGTCAGGGCATGTTCTGCAGTGTTACTGCTCAATGACGTGGAAAGTCAAGAAATCCAGAGGAAGAACATGGAAGAGTCATGTTTACATCTGTTGAATCTAATAATAATAATAAACTCTTCTTCCTAGCAATTTGTGCTTAATGTGTTTTATGAAAGTATCAATCTGTTACCGGCAGGAAGATCACAAACTGCTTCTTCACCCCAGCTAGTTTCAGAAGCACTGAGAACGAGGAAGTGGCAAGAGCTCTGGACACTGGCAGCCCAATGTGAACTTAAATTCTGACCTTCCCAATCCCAGGTGCTGGAGACCTGGGTAAATGACTCAACCTCACTATGCAATAGCTTCTTCAACTAGAGGACTGGATACCCATATCACAGGGTCTGTTCAGTGTTTCCTTCCTTTCTCGATCTTAAAGGGCAGAGAAGACAGAACGCATGGGAACACTCTTGTTCCAAGCCTGTACTTTCCACTCTTTATTCCTCCAAGTATCAAGTGAGATATGTTTTCTATATCATGATTCTGTTAACTTCTTAAATATGCACCTTTTTTTCTCTGTGATTCCTCTTCCTCATATATTCAGTGCAGATTATATAGCACAGGGCTACTGGAAGGATTAACGAATGCATCTAAAGCACTTATACCAAGATTGGTACAAAGTCACCATGGCATCGTGATTATTCTTTGAATAACAGCAGCTGGCCTCTGGGGATAAGTGAGGAGTGCATAGCTTGTGAAAGCTTCCCAGGTCATCCATAAAGGCTCCCTAGGCTCCCTACATCAGTGAAACGAGACATACAGAAGTCAGTTACCCACTGTCTGATTCTTGAGTGTTTCGTGCAACAAGTTTTTTAATTATCTATTTATTTACGTGTGTGTGTGTGTGTGTGTGTGTGTGTGTGTGTGTGTGTGTGTGTGTTGTACTGGGGTCTCTTGCTGCTGCAAACAACACCCATCTGGCTTTACACAGGTGGCTGGGGACTTGAACCCAGTCCAGCAGGCTTTATAGCAAGCACCTTTAACCACTGAGCCATCGCCTTAGCCCCTACCAATAAATTTCTCTAATTTTCACTGAACTTTCAAACTGAACAGAGCAGCAGAATCTGTTAACAATATATACAAACACACACAAAGACACCAGAAAAGATATCTAAATAATTTCAAAATACATGTCCCCTTTATTCAGATATGAAAGAGGAAGAGGGAGGCATCCATACTTGCTCAGAGCGATAGGAAGCGAGATTTCCATGGGTGACCCTTTGTAACTCTGTCTTTCTCCGAGCGTATATTTGACTTCTTGTCCATTGATCACCACTTTTTCTATTGTGAGGTCTTTTGTATCCAAGGTCTAAAATTAAATTAATATTTTAAAATTAGAAGAAAATAGTTTCATACATCAGAAAACATTTGTACTAGGTATAGGTTAAATATGATGAGTATAAAACTAGCAACTTGTAGATAGTAAAATACAGGGTTTAATCATATAAAGAAGCCAAAGGGTAAAGGACTTATTTCTCAGGACCCTAATTATCCTGAAAATTTTAGAGTACTAAGATTTACATATATATTGTTAAGTAATTCTGAGATGATCGCAAAAATTCTGGACTCAATTTTAAACTAAAATACCTTTAATCCGTCCTGCTACTTATTAATGTCTCTATTACAAAAAAAGTTCAGCTTTAATAATTTAAATTTCTTTCACTCTGAACTCAATGTATTTCAGCATATATTCCTTCCTAGAATTCAGTCTAATTCCTATAGTATACTTTCATAAACTCAAAACGAATCTTGCCACTTATTAGGCAAATAAGCAGACCATATTTTCTGAATTTTACCATTGTTGAGTATTTAGAAAAGGCTCAACCTTGTAAGGCTGCTCTGTCCAATTGCCCCATGTACATGTCTGGGAGACCATATGTACTCAATGTGGCCAATGAAGGACACTGCTTTGAGCAATGGAGGTACCTCATGCTTTTCATTCAAACAATGCCCTTAGACACCAGACCCCTTCACCATCTCTCATCTCCAACCTTCCCATGCTTTCAAGCAAATCTCTCTGTTACCTAAAGACTTCACTATTGTGTTTTCCTCCTTTCTTCCTTGCAAGGGCTCTATGTGTCTGCAGCCTTTGCTTTCTCACCAAACACTTTTCTCTTCTTCCTCTTCAATCTGGCTTCTAGCGCCTGTGAGATTGAACGGGCAGTCTCCCTGGCTTACAAACTCTGTTCTGTCCAATAACTTGAACTGTTTGCTCCAGCTCTTGTGGGTCATGTCACTTGGCTGAAAGCCCTCCCTGGCTTCTCTGCCTGTCTTAACTGCTAATGCATCTTCTTTCCCTTCTTCTAATTCCTGAATATGGATACACCCTAATGCTTCATCCTCAGACCTTTGATCATATATGAAATGTTTTTATTTTCTTGTGTGTTCATGGCCACATACTCGACTAAGAACTTTGTGCCTTTCCTTTTTCCTTTCCTTTCTCTGTCTTCCTTTCTCTTTCTTTTCTTCTTAGACGTGGTCTTACCCTATAGCCCAACCTGGCCTGGAACTCTCAGTCTTCCTGTCTGTTCCCCCACACACACACCTGTACAGAGATTACAGGCATGTACCACCACACCCGGCTCTACTAGTCTTCTGTGATATTGGCTGGGCACCTGTAATGCCTGATCAGCATTTCCACAATGTCAGTCTCCTCACATTCACTAGGCTTCTGAAACTAATGCCACCAATATGTCCCCAAGTCAACTCCTTCTTCTGACTTAATTCTTTCAACAGAATTCCTTAAAGCATCTAAGTTTCAAAACAGTCCACAAGTAGCCTCACTTCCCAACCCCACCAAGTCAGAGGATTCTTTTTTAAAAAAAAAAAATTTTTACTTATTAGAGAGAAAGAGAAAGGCAGAGAGAAAAAGAGAAAGAGGGAGGGAGGGAGGGAGGGAGAGGGAGGGAGAGGGAGAGAGAGAGAGAGAGAGAGAGAGAGAGAGAGAGAGAGAGAGAGAGAGAGAGAGAATGGCCACACCAGGGCCTCTAGCCACTGTAAAGGAACTCCAGACACATGCAACCCCTTGTTCATCTGGCTTTATGTGGGTACTGGGGAATCAAACTCAGGTTCTTCTGCTTTGCAGGCAAAGGCTTTAAGCACTAAGCTGTCTCTCCAGCCTGAGAACCTTTTTACTGTCTTCACACTTTTTCTTTTCTTCTACCACCACCTAGGGTTCTAACTCCTAGGTTCTACTACTCCTGACAGTTAAATTCCATTCTGTCTCATCTCCCTCCTTCTGGCATCTTTTTTCCCTTCCCTGATATCTGGCTGGAGGAAGTACTGGGAATTAGCATGCAGAGAAACTGCCATTTCTGAGATGGAGAGATGGCTCAGTAGTTAAAGGCACTTGCTTGCAAAGCCTGCGGGTTAGAGTGTAATTCCCCAATACTCATGTAAAGCCAGATGAAAAAGTGGCATGTGTGTATGGTATTCGATTGTCATGGCAACAAACCCTGGCACACCCACACAGGTAAATAAACAGTGGATATCAAACTTAGCAAAAATCAACAATTTTCCTTGAGAAAAATTTCCCATCATGATTTAATTTTCTTGCTAGCAACCAAATCTGTTATAAGCATCATCTATTTCCGTTCTAAGGTATAATTATTTCTGCAAGCTACAGTCTTTTGGGAGGCTGAGGCAAGAAGATTGTGAGTATGAGGCCACCTTGGGCTACAGAATGGAGACCAACCTAGGCTACACAGTGATACCCTATCTCAAAAAGAGTCTAATCTAGAAGGGAAAAGAAACAAATTAACTTCAAATAAACATAAGTCAACCAAATCAAGTGTTTGGGATCTGGCTATTGTTATAAACAAGCAAATGATTATAAACAGATGTAACGTTGTACTATAAATAACCTTCCTTGCAGAAAACTGAACATTATAATTCCAGCTAATTTATTCAACAGACAAGCTGACCAGAAATCATCATTTTTGTCTTATGCCTTTAGGCTTGAGGAATGTGCAAGCAATAAGTAAAAGTGTTAGAAAAGAATGTTTGGGACATTCTTTTCAAAATTTGAGCCTCTTGGTTTGCTTACTTGCTGAACAAACATAAAGCTTTGTATTTCTATGAAATAGAGGGCGGTACAAGGTCACATTAAGCAGTGACAAGTTAACATTCACTTTCTTTGAAATGAGAGAGGGAATGAAAGAGGGAGGGAGGGAGAGGGAGAGGGAGAGGGAGAGGGAGGGAGGGAGGGAGAGAGAGAGAAAGAGAGAGAAAGAGAGAGAAAGAGAGAGAAAGAGAGAGAAAGAGAAAGAACCAAGTGTTGAGCTAAGGCTTCACCTCAGCCCTTCTGGGGCAAAGCTGTCATTACAATAAAAGACCAAAGTTCAGCCTACAAGAAAATAGTTATCTTCTTGCTCAAGTTTTCCTGCCCCCCCCCCAGTACTTTTGGTGGTTATATTATCAGTACAGGAGTAAGGAGAGTTAGGTGCTTTATTAGTGATAAGCTCACAACCGAGATCATTTATACAGGCATTAAAACCACCATTCCTATCTATCCATGTAATCCTGCCCATCTATCTACCCCATCCATTTCACTCTTCAATACCAGATCTGATTGATAACTGTCCCAATTCAGGACAGATCGCCATACCACCTAGCAAAACACCCAGTGTACCATCCTGCCTGGTTAGCAGGCTGAATATCGCTGGTCTTTTCATATCCCTCTTATTTCTAAAATGATCTCCTATGAAATCTTTTCAAGTGAAAGGTGTAATCCAAATGCCATCAGGCCAGCAGGAACACTGAATGCAGGTTATACAGAACAGAACAGACCACTGAATACCCCAGGATTCTAACCAAATCTTCTTTCAAATGGTTAGAGAGCTTACAGATATGGAATGCAACGATTACTGACTACTTGCTCCTTGGACCCAACTATTTTAAAAAATGCATTGAGTTGTTCTTAGAAAACGACTCAAATCATTACAAGATCATGATGATAAGAAGCAGATAGGAAGGTTCTCGAAGGAAAAATGCTGCACCTCCACTTCGGGTACATAGACTGCAAGCCTCGACAAGGGCGGAGAGACAGGGCCAGGGCTGGGAATCCTAAGGGGTCCACAACTACTGTCCAGAAGGTGGAGGGAACAGGGCAAACGGCCCAGGGTACCTGGGAGGAACAGGATATGAGATCTGAGAGCTGGATGGCACTATGCTGGCTGGGAGAAGTTGGGTCCTGAGGAGGGGAGGGGTGTCTAGGCTGGAAGCCGAGGAAATCAAGGCCACGGGATGAGCAGGTAGTTCGCCCTGGGAACTGGGGTTGTGTGGGGAGAAGGGACTATTGCAAAGACAAACCAGGAGGAGGGGGCGAGGTGTGGATGGGGCGCTGGGAGGTGGGCGAGGGGCGAGGTGTGGATGGGGCGCTGGGAGGTGGGCGAGGGGCGAGGTGTGGATGGGGCGCTGGGAGGTGGGCGAGGGGCGAGGTGTAGATGGGGCGCAGGATGTGCCCAGGGAGGAAGGCGAGGGTCTGAGGGATGGGTGACCCTGCGAGGTGGAAAAGGGAGGGACCCATGCATGGGGGAGGGGTGAGGAATGGCTGGGGACTGAAGAGGTGGCGCGAGAAGGGGGTGCTCCGAGGACCCCCTCCCCGTACCAGGCAGCGCAGATTGTCCTCCTCAGACTGGACGGTGAGCGCGGCGGTCCCGGTCAGCGCCCGGCGAGCAAAGTCGACGCTGCAGCGCAGGTGGAGGTGCTTGGTCCGGCAGACGGAAGCCGGAGAGGCCAAAGAACAGGTATCCACGACCTCGGGCATGGTTCCGGGAGATCGCCGCACACAAACCAGCACCCCGACTCTCCACAGTCAGATCAGACCGCGAACCAGAGCAGGGAAGGAGGCGAAGCGGGGAGGAGGCCCGGTGCACGCAGGGAAAGATAGTCTTCTCGAGTCTAAGGAGCCTGGAGAACGGCAGGCTGGAACTACAAATCCCATGGTGCAGCGCGAGCAGGCGAGCGCTAGGCCGCCTGGGAGTGTGGAGGGGGCGGCTTGGGGGGAGCGGAGAGGGGCTCCTGCGGCGGGGGAGGGGTGGGCTGAGGGAATGAGACGTGGAGGCCGGAGCGGGGGTGGAATGCGTTCAACTGCAGGAGAAGCGCGATGGCTTAAAGTTAAAACGCCAGGCCTGAAGGTAGCTTCGCGTCCTGAGGGCGGAGCGGGAGAGGCATAAAAGGCCTATCAGAAGCGCCTTACGTGTGCAAGTCCTCGTTAGTATAGTGGTGAGTATCCCCGCCTGTCACGCGGGAGACCGGGGTTCGATTCCCCGACGGGGAGGCACGGAATTCTTTTTTTCACTTTCTTTCATAAAAACAAATGAGAGAATTCTTAGAATCTTACGCCAACACGGGAGAAAGCTGGGTTGTCCACTTAAAAGCCCCACGCCTTTAGAGCAGAGCGTCTTAGCTGCAACTGGCAAAATTGGAAATCTTCAAGGAATTTTTTAAACAGCTGGACCATTAATCCTTTGTGTATAAATGGGGGACACATGGGAGACCCTGTTGCTGTTACAAAGAGAACCTAAAATACATACATACATACATACATACATACATACATACATACATACATACATACATACAAAATAAACCTTTAACTCTGGATGCCTGCATGGGGAACACAGCAGACTTTTCAACAAGCTCTGGATCAGAGGCAGGAAATTAGACAGGAGTCTAAGCAGAAGATCCTGGATTCCTAACTAACTATTGCTGAAGTTTTAAGAAGAGCCTAAGGCGCTTTCAGAGATTTTTTTTTTCCCCCTTCAGTGTTTGGGTCATCATTAGCCTGATGTGGTAGACCCTATGGAGAGAAAGGACATTAAAAGGAAGATGCTCAATTCCATTTTGAACATATGGAATTTGAGACACTGGGAGTCAGAGCACCTTGGATCGTCAAATCCTTTCTGCTGAGGGAGTGTGGGTCAAACTACAGGGTTAACTCAAGCCAAGATCCGTGTGGAATAAGAAAAGCAGTGAAAACTGGAACACTCGAATTTAGTTTTTATTAAAAAGGGCTAGAGGAAGAAAAAATATTATAATAAGCTAGAAGGAGCTAGCCATCAATGTCAAGCTTAGCCAAGTCATCACAGTAAGTATTGAAAATTCTCCTTTAGATTTGCCAGAGGAGTGGGAAAGGGAACACTGTGTTTTTGTGGGTTTTCGTGGTTTAGTTGGACCAGGAGGCTGGAGTGGCAGATTAAGCAATGAAGAGAGAAGCAGGGAAGGAGGCTATTAGCACCTCTGGCCAGATGCTTGGCCAGGGTGGAAAGGGAAAATAAAATGGGTAGCTAGTGAGGAAAGTGGCACTGAAAACCCAGTTTTTATTTTGAAGGGGTGAGATAATTTCCACCTGATTATGTAAAGAAGTAAATGACTTTCTACTGAAAAAAAAAGTCAAAGATTTCAGAAGTCATTGGGAGAGTTAAGGGACTGATTTTGCTGATGCAGTCCAATTCTCTATTAAAAGCGAGCTAACAAGATTAGCTCCAGCAATGGGAAAAGATGGCACATACCTGGATGTGCTTGTGTGTTGGCTTGCGCAAACCACAGAAAGCAAAAATAGGGCATATGAAATTAAGACCTATGCACAGAGCAAGCTGATCAGTTTTCTAGTTTGGGATGTTTTTGCTCTATTTTTGCTTTGTATAAAAAGAATTGTTTTCTATGACATCTGCACAAATAACTGGAGTATTGTTTATACCCAGTGGTGTATCAGGAATAATTTAAACAAGCAGGGATTCCATTGTACCTATGAGACAAGGGTGTCAAGATAATTGGAATACCTATTCCTCAAGGATTATTGAAAGATGAACTAATACACAGGTAAAGTTCTTAGCACCATCCCTGGTGAATGTTAATGCTAGCTAGTATTGCTAGCGGCTTTCATTTATCTAGTTTGGTAATTTTAGCATCTGTTTTGTTTTTTCTTGTTGTGTTAGCAAGAGCTTTGAGGAAGGCCTGGGAAATCAAAAACCAATGTTCAGCAAAGCAAGTCATGCCAAATTAAGTTTCTATAAAGGGATCTAAGCATTGCAGGTTGTACATTTTGAAATGCATTCACAGGAAATTTCACTGGGTGCACTAACACTTCCTTCAGCGTTTGCAAAGACTTCATGTGGTTTTCCTTTCTTGTGTCACATGAGTCTCTCCTTTCTGTAAATAATGTAATTTGCAGGTATTAGGTGCATTCCACTACAAGGTGCTGCCTAGAAAAGAGTTGGAGAAGGCTCCGTCTGGACTAGTAGATATTTACATTCTCATTCCCAGATGCAGTGGCCTAAGCCAGCACTGTGCTAAATTGAAACCCAAGGCTTGGGGCACACCATGAACGAAGTTGCAGACAGAAAGGTCAGGAGACATAGCATCTCAGATGAGGCTTGAGAAATGAATAGGATTAAAAAAAAAACAATTCTGGGCTGGAGAGATGGCTTAGTTTAGCGGTTAAAGCACTTGTTTGCAAAGAAGAAAGACCTGAGTTCGATGATTCCCCAAGACCCACATAAAGCCAGCTGCACAAGGTGGCGCATGTATCTGGAGTTTGTATGCAGTGGCTGGAGACCCTGATGTGCCAATTTCTCTCTCTCTTTTCTCTCTCTCTCTGTCTCTCTTTGTCTCTCTGCCTCTTTCTCTCATTCATTTTCTCTCAATTAAATAAATAAATAAAATATTTTAAAAAGAATAATTCTGAGTGTTCATAATCCTAATTAATCCAAAGTCCTCCCATTCCTTTTTTTATTTTTAAATATTTTTGTTTATTTATTTGCAAGCAGAAAGAGAGAGAGAGATTAAAAAAAAAAGGGCATACCAGGGCCTCCTGCCACTGCAAACAGCTACAGATACATGCATCATTTGGGCATCTGGATTTAGGTGGGTACTGGGAAATCAAACCTGAGACTCTAGGGTTTATAGGCAAAACACCTTAACCACTGAGCTATCTCTCTAGCCCCTCACCCATTCTTTAGAAATATATTTTCTTCTTTCCTCTACGAGTTATACTCTGGTTTGATGGAAGTCATTAGCTGACTCAAAATACCTATTTCTTTTTCATTTTAGCAGAAGATGTTTAGCTGGGAACATGGCTGTCCAGAAAATGGTTACATTTCCCATTCTTTATATTTAGGTCATGCAATTAAGTTTTCCCCAATGACATGTAAGCAAATTGCCAAGCACGAGTTCTAGGAAGTGTCCTTAATAGTGACTTCACAACAAGCAAAACTTTATTCTTTTCTCTGGAGCACAGATTCCATGGGTAAAGCTCTGGTTCCCATGTCATAGTGTGAGGTTGGAGCCCTGTGCTGATGGTGGGAAAGCCATGAGCTGAGAATAGCCATGTTCCCAGGGAGTCGTGGAACCCCCTCCTTGTAGACTGCACCAGATATCTCTTAGTTCAGAGAAAAATAAATGTCTTTGTTGAAGACAATGTTAAGTTTGGACTTTCTGCCATTCTCAGGGATCTCAATCTTTGCAAAGAGCTGATCTTGGTTCGGTGAGTTATTCCGTCTCATCCTGGGAATGTGCCCGGGTCTGTCAGTATGCCACCTTTTCTGGGAGCTAGTGCACGTCTGCAAAAGGCTGTTTGCCTGACTCCTCTTCCAACTCTCTTGTGTCATCTGCTAGACCATCCTGTGTCATTCAGTCACCTCACTTTCTTTCTTTTTTTGTTTTTTGTTTTTGTTTTTCTAGGTACCGTCTCACTCTAGTCCAGGCTGACCTGGAATTCACTCTGTAGTCTCAGGGTGGCCTTGAACTCATGGTGATCCTCCCACCTCTGCCTCCTGAGTGTTGGGATTAAAGGTGTGCACCACCACGCCTGGCCAGTCACCTCACTTTCTTGCTTAAAATCTTTCAGGTTCTAACCAATGTCTGAGGTAGATACATTCTATTTACTTTTGCTTTAGGACCTATTTGCTAAATTTTGAGTATGAAATTTATAATAGTTTCTTTTCATCACCTTGACTGATACACCTGAGAGAACAACTTAAAGGAGGAAAGGTTATTTTGGCTCACGGTTTCAGAATGTTCCGTTCATGGTTGTTTGGCCCATGAGATTGGACAGAACATCAAAGCAGTAGATGTGGAGAAGAAAGTTGTTCATCTCATGGTGGACAGCAAATGGCAAGGATCAAGACGCCTCCCATGGATCACTCTCTCTCCAGCTGTGTCCCACTTTTTCCAGTTTTCAGAGCCTCCCAAAGTCATCCCACCACCTGGAGACCAAGCTCCCAATACATGAGCTTTATGCGGGGACATGTTATATCCAAACTATACCATAATCCAAGAAATTAAAAGATGAATGTACAATTGTTTTAAAAGAAAACTTTGGCAAATTTTTAAAAATAACCTCCCTGTCACTCATAGTATATAAAAATATATAATTATGTGTGCAGGCTTTTCATCATTTTTAAAATTTTATTTATTTATTTATTTGCAATGAGAGAGAGAGAGAGAGAGAGAGAGAGAGAGAGAGAGAGAGAGAGAGAGAGGAAGGACATGGGCATTCCAGGGCCTCTTACTGCCATTGCAAACAAACTCCAAATACACACACCGCTTTGTGCATCTGGCTTTATGTGGGCATTGGGGCATCAAACCCAGAGTGGCAGGCTTTGGCAGCAAGTGCTTTTAACCACTGAGCCATCTACCCACCTCATGATTTTTTTAATATTAAAATTATATGAAATAAAAGGCAAATCTCGTTTCTTGCTTAAGTTAACAATTCCACAATGATAGAGGTTGTTGTTATTTTTACATTTGACACTTGTCAGAGTTGAGAAACCTGATTTGCTCAGATTAGCATAG
Source organism: Zapus hudsonius (assembly GCA_004024765.1). Taxonomy (NCBI): domain Eukaryota; kingdom Metazoa; phylum Chordata; class Mammalia; order Rodentia; family Dipodidae; genus Zapus; species Zapus hudsonius. Next base: position 23,822 of record PVHP010005024.1, read on the forward strand.
AACACTGAGGCAGCACTTCTGGATTCCTCATTTGCTTATTCTTCAAGACTGGGCCACATTTGAACAGAATGGCTTTTGACCCTATATGGCCTGGTCATCTTTTGATGAAGGCTCCTCATTAAGTGACCTCCTGCCTCTTTCCTGCAGAAATTCATGTCCAGCTTTATACCATTACCTAAGTCACTCAATTTAATATTCCATGTGACACACATTGCCTAAACAATATAAACTTCCAGGTGAAACCTAACCCAGTTCTCTCTGTTGGTCAACAGAAATGCTTAAGATCATTGGACCACAGAAACACCAGTCTTCATGGCCACCAAGACTTTTGGAATCTCATTCCTGCTTACCTTTCCAGTTTCATCCTTTACTCTTACCACCCAAGCATTCAACCCTCTGACTCTGCCTAACTTCCTGCCTGCTCTTCACGTCACCTTTTATCACAGGTTTACTTCCTCCTATGTGTTATCTCTCCAGGAACTTTTTGTGCCTGCTCCTTGACTCTTAATTTTTCTTGGAAAGAGAAGTCTTGAGACTCTGGGTAGTAGGTGATGTGAGATATGTAAGGTGGACCTGGTGGGTGAAGTGGGGGGCAAGGCAGGAGTTGTAAGAAGCCACTCAAGAGATCAAGTAAGATATGCATGGCTCGGAGTTCCTATTGCTCACCCCAGACTCTTTTTTTAAACAAAAATATATTTTATTTATTTATTTATTTTCTTTATTGTCCATAATGAGTTACATTGTTTAGTGGGCCAACCATGAGTTGTTATCCCCAATTCCCCGTTGCCCCCCTTCCCCAACCCCAGTCAGCTGGATATCCTCCTCCGTGGGCCGTCTGAATCAGTCTTTGTGGTAGGGGACCATGGATAGCCCTAGACAGAATGGACATAGAACTACCAATGGACCCAGCTATCCCTCTACTAGGCATCTACCCGCAAGATGCCACATCTCGATGGAGCACCCCAGACTCTTGAGACAAAGGCTTCTCTGAAATAGGAGCGGACTGAGCGTACTGCATACAGATGCTACAGTAAGAAAAGGACCAGGTTCTGGGACAACTTCCATAACCTCCCACAGCATGATTAGAGAGCAGTTGGACATAAGTCCAAATGAAGCCAAGAGCCAAGAACATTTTTTATAAGAAAGTATAACTTTACATTGAACTTACATTGACTTTAGACAAAAGGAATAAGATAAGGGGAGAAAGTTTTGGAAAAGAGGGCCGGCCACAAGTTCAAGTACTTGATAATTCTGGAATTCTATATTGGCTACAGTTAATAGTCTGAGTTTTGTTTTAGAAGATAATTTATTTTAAGCCAAAGTTGCAGCCTATATTCAGAAATGTGGAAAAGTCTTGTTCTTGTAGGACAGTAGGTATTAGTTGATTGTCTTCTCTTATCTCTCCCCACCCTTCACCCTTCGTAATTAAATTTAGGACATCTCAGCTATTTTCTACTATCCTATTTTAGAAAGATTTTTCTTTGAAGCATGCAAGAGAGATCAAAGTGGAATATGTGTTAGGAAGCATGGATAAGAAAAAGAAAATAAATTCTCAAGTCTATTTCTCCTACTGCCCTCTTTCCTTGTTTCTTTAGAAACCAAACATGTCTTTGTATTTTCTTCTTTTTGTATTTTTGCATTTTATCAATAATCGTGATAGGAAAACAGAGTCGAGGCAACAATTCTGAGGTAAAATATCAGGTGGCTTGAACCAAGGAGGTAGCAGTAGTCTTGATAAAATGTGATAAAATCCAACATATTTTTTTATTGTCCATGATGCGTTACATTATTTAGTGGGCAAACAATGAGTTGTTATCCTCAATTCCCTGATGTCCCCCATCCCCAATCAGCTGGATAATCCTCCATGGCCGACATAATTTTTGAAGGCAGAGCTGATAGGATTCCTGAGCAGACTACAGATGAAATTAGAGAGAAGGGAAGAGTCAAGGATGACCCGAGGAGCTGAGAAAGTGTACTTGGATTAACTCAGACAAGGAATTGAGCGAGATGCCAACTGGATGGACAAAAGAAAACTTAGGAGTCTCATAAGGTGTCTGCCCCTCCTCTGACGGGATATGCTGAGAAAGCAATTGGATATATGTACATGCATATGTACGTATGTCATGGTTTGATCCAGGTGTCCCCTACAAACAAATGAATGTGTCTGGGTAATTGATCCTCAGCTGGTGGCAGTTTGGATTTTGCAACCTCGATGGAACTGTGTTGTTGGGGGTGGGCTTATGGAGATTATAAGCCATCTTCCCCTTGCCAGTGGTTGGCACACCTTCCTGCCGCTGTTTCCAGTGATGTGGCATAGGTGATGTCCACCCTCTGCTCATGCCATCATTTTCCCTGCCAGGATGGAGTCTCCCCTAGAGTCCATAAGCCTAATAAACCCATTCCTCCATAAGCCGCTTTTGTTTGGGTTCTCTCTGTGCAGCAACTAGAAAGCTGACCGCAACAACATATATATGTATATGTAATGTGAAGTGGAATTCTCTGAAGCCACATTATATCCAAGTTTACAGATTGACTTTCTCAGATTGGAGCATGGTGACTATGGAGAGGTGGAATGTTACAGATCAGAAAGTCAAATCTATCCTGGGGAATCTTTATCCCCTTGAACACCCACTTATAATCAAACTCTGTATCTAATGTAGCATTTTTATGACTACCATATAAAACTCTTATAACTGTCAACACAAGGACACAGTTCTCACCTCAGAGGGGATAAGAGTGAGTTTATTCTAGAGCCAAGCATGAGTGACCATGGCCTGGGAACACAGATTTAGGTTACCCCAATTTCATGTTCCAAGGTGTTAACAGTTCATAAGGTTTTTAGGGCTACAGAACAAAAGAAAAACATGGACCGAGGCACTTTCTAAATACATTGGTTGACCATCAGGTAGGCTTCCGATGCTGTCTGATGACTTGGATTGGTGGAAGTGGTGGTCTGTTCTTACATTCCAAAAGGTCACACCTGATCAACGGATAGTCTCGTAAATGTTAGGTCAGACACAGAGGTGGGCAGTAATGGCTAGTGAGGGACTACAGACAGCCCAAGGTAACTTGGCTCCTTTGCAACATTCCATCTCTACAGGATCTCTATCCGTGTGCTCAGCCTTATCTGAATATCTGTCATGATTTGAATTAAGTGTCCCCAGAAACTTTCCAGCCCAAAATTATTTTGTGCCTCACCTTTAGGGAATCAAAACCTGGTTTCCTGCTTGCTGGGCAGGGATACTAACACTATACTAACAAGGAATTGTGTGTCTCATAAACTCATGTTTTGAGTGCATGATTCCCAGCTGATAGCAATTTGGGAGGTGGAGCCTTGTTGGAGGAGGTGTGTTGTTGGGGGTGGGTTTAGGGGTGTTATGACCAGCTTCCCCTTGCTAGTGCTCACTCTCCTTCTGCTGCTGGCCACCTACTATGGTAAGGAGGTGCTGTCCAGCCTCTGCTCTACCACCTTTCCCCTGCTATCATGGAGACTGTAAACCAAAATAAACAACTTTCCTCCCATCAGCTGCTTTTCGTCAGGTGCTTTGTGCCAGCAATGAGAGGGGAACTGCAGCAGTATCCTCAACCTTGCAGACCTCTGGCCTCTACCAAAGCTACCACTAAGGATGTGATAACATCTGGATCCTTTACAAAGATGTCAGTTTACCAGGCTTGATGGTGCACAACTATAATCTCTGCATTTGAGAGGCAAGAGTTTACAGACTTAACTTTCTCAGATTGGAGCATTTTGAGTTCAAGGCCAGCCTGAGCTACACAGTGAGTTCAAAGCCAGCATGGCCTACATAGCAAGTTCAATGCCAACTTCGACTACATAGTGAGACTATGTCTCAAAAAAGACAGTTTCTCTTAAAAAAAAAAAAAAGACGTTTGCATGTTAAAGGCAACATCTGAATTCTAGATTCTGCTGCCTCTTTGTAGTTACCCAACTTGGCGATTCCAACTTGTTTTTGTGACCATACAGGCTATGTGACCTCTCTCACAGAAGAAGTATGCTGTGAGTGGCCTGAGCTTGTGTCCCACGTCATGGACAGTGATATTTTGCAGAGAATGAACTATTTTCTTATTTTAGGGTGTTAGTTTAAATCAACAGTATGGAGTCCAGAGGAGAAACTGGAGTGGGCTAGAGATATGAATTTAGGAGCCCAGTATGTAGATATCCCAGCAGGGAGAGAAACTAGCTTTGGAAGGTGGGGAAAAGTGTCCCTCGATGGAGGAGGTGTCTCAGAGGAGAAGTGAAGGAAGTATTCAGGGGAAAGAGTCAATGAAAAGTGTCACATGCTACTGGTTAATTAGATAAGATGAGGACTAAGAATTGACTGCTGCATTTAGCAGTGTGATGGTTATGTGTGACCTCCTTACGAACAGTTTTGATGGATGGAAGGGAGGGATGTGGGAAATGAATGTGTCACTGGAGTAGATTCATTAGGAATGTGGATGTTATAGAGACAGCTCTGTGGTTAAGGCACTTGCCTGCAAAGCCTAGCGATGCAGATTTGATTCCCCAGCACCCACATAAAGCTGGATGCACAAAGTTGCACATGCATCTGGAGTTCATTTGCTAGAGGCCCTGATATGCCCGTTCTCTCTGTCTGTCTCTCTCTCCCTCTCCTTGCAAATAAATAAATAAATAAATTTTAAAAGAATGGAAAACAACTAGAATTAAAGTCTCAGTGTGGATCAATTACTCTTTTGAAGAATTTTATTGTAAAGGAGATCAGAAAAAAAAAAGGATCATGGTAGAGAGAAGAGTGAAATCAAGAGAGGGAATTTTTGTTGTTGAGATGGAAGAAATCAAAGCATATGTGAGGGCTCTCCCATATCCTGATGATATGGGAGAGAAGTAGGAAAAGGCTGGAGGAATTCTGGTGCCTAGATATCAGAGGTTGAGATCCAGGCCATAAGTGAAGAAGTTGGCTTAAGCCAAGAGAAGGTTCTTTACCCATAATCACAAGAGGGAAGAGGAGTGGTGGGGCACAGCTGCAGCTGCAGGGGAGAGGGGGGTGAATGAAGCCAGGAGCAGTCATGAACCTCCTCTTCTGATTGCTTCAAGGTTCTTCATAAGGCAAGAAAGAAAGTCATGAGTGGAGAATGAGGTCAGGGATGAATGAGGCCTGGATAATGCCAGGGAAGAAGAGAAGGTAAGCAGTGTCTGTCAGGAAGAACAGAAAGCCAGCAGGAAGATTTAAAGTGAATATGTGACTTTTCTCTAGTTGGGCCTGGCTGCCTGGGGGTGGATTGGCCAAGACCCTATGCAAGCCATGGAGGGAGGAGACATCAGGGGAATGAGAGACAGCAAAGATCAACAGTCACTAAGTTCCATCACAGCATGGTTGAAGTCGGGGTTAATAGTTTAGAAAGACAGGGGAGCTGTATGGACAGAGAATGTGACAAAATTATAAGAAATGACTTACTGTTTTGCAGAAAAGTAGGGAGAAAAGCATATTTAAAATGTACCCATGCCTACAGAAAATATTTTTTGGAAGGATTCTCAAAGAATATACAATATCATTTGCCTGTGGGAAAGACAAACAGGGCATCTAAAGATAAGAAGAAGGTATTTCTACCTCTCAACCTTCAACAGAATAAGCCTTCGGAATTGTGATAGAAGTGAATATATTTCCTATTCAAGTTATAAATATAAAAAGTAAGATCACCAGACCCCAAAACTACAAAGGAAAAGAAAAGCAGTTTTCAGGGCCTTTGTTTACTTCAAGCTTTCTAGCTCTGGGGCCTTCACTTCAGATGCACAAGGCTGAGGGGAAGCTCCCCAGACCTGCCTTCTTGCTGTTTCTTAAGCCCCTGAGCCTGGTGACCGTCCCTCTAACCTTGGTACCCCCCCACTCCAGTTTGGCTGGAATGTACTGGAATGTCTTTTTCCAACAATATATAGGTGACCCCTGCCTTTCCTCCCTCCAATGGATGAGAAAATAGGAAACAAAAGTATTTCAACCTTTCTGTGTGCTCAGCTTACAATACAGTTGAGGCCACTCTGTCCCATTTTTCCTGTGTGACCTAGTGCAAGAACTCGGTATTTGTATCCCTGGTCTCTGTTCTTCATGTCAAGTGAGAGCTTGGATGATGGGGGGCAGGCCTACAGAACTGAAAGGCAAAAATCTGCCAACTTTGTGAAACAGCCTAAGCGACCTCCCCCATACCCCCACCCTTCCCCCCACCCTGGCTGACAGCCACCAGGATCTGGATTGTCTCTTCCACACAGGTTCCTGCCTGTGCCCAAGGGGACTGGCCTGAACAAAACAGACTCTCCAGCTGTCCTCCATGGAACCACGGTCTTGTGACCTTTCTTTCCCCACACGAAGTGAGCTCCAGGACCCTCAGATCAGCGATGCGGAGCCCACAGAGATCCTAGGATGTTCACGTGGACACTGCCTAGAGGTTCAAAAGAAGCTCTTGAGTTGGAGGTAAATTACTTCAAGAGTTAATGGGATATGTGAGGATCTTCCCCCACCCCACCCCTTGTCTTGTTTTGTTTGTTTTCCGAGGTAGGGTTTCTCTCTAGCCTAGGCTGACTTGAAATTCACTATGTAGTCTCAGGGCGGCCTCGAACTCATGGTGATCCTCCTGCCCCTACCTCTGCCTCCCTAGTGCTGGGATTAAAGGTGTGGGTCACCACGTGGGCTGGGACCCCTTCTTTGAGGTCCAATGCTCTGGACCCCATAGGAATTCTCCCTTTCTATTTTAATGTATATTTCCTAGCACAACGATCTCTCCTAGAGGGGAATTGTCCTTCAGTCCCTGACTGCATACTGAAAGTGTGTGTTGGCTGAATGAACACATTTGTACATAGCTGAATGAAGGAGATTTCACAGAAGTTCTAGGTTTCCTTGTGTTCAATGCTTCAGTCAGTACAGATCCCAGGGCTAAGAGAAAGCCCTTCTGAATTCTGGCAATATATTTGTTTGTAATACCAACTGCTCTGGCTACCATCTTGTTAAAGGGAAGCACTTTAAAACCTTGTTATGATAGCAAACTATCTGCCAGTCTATTTTCTGTTGCCATAACAAAACACCAGAGACTGGGTAATTTATGGAGAATAACAGTGCCTTTGGCTCCAGGTTCTGTGGGTTGGGAATTTCAGTGATGCTGGCATCAGTTGGGAGGGCCCTTCTGCTGGACCAAAATATGGTGGGGGGCATCACTAGGTAAGAAAGGCCACTCATGACACTTGGGTCTGCCTTCTTATAAAGTCCTCTTGGGGGACTTGCCACCTTGAGGCCTCCACCTTCATGACCTCAGCTAATCCTAATTGACACCCAAAGACCCCACCTCTAAATACCACCAACATATGAATTTGAGGATTATTTCCAACACATTAACCATTAGGGGACACACTAAATTACAGCTCTAACCACTTATGGAAGTTCATAGTCATCAGTCTGCACCTCTCTGGACTTCAAATTGAGCATACCAGTACAATCAGCACCCCATTAGAACCTGAGTATCACTGCCACTCCCTAGATGCCCCCTTCAGTTCCCTTCTGGGCTCTACAGATACCATTTCCTGGGGCTAACCCCTGCCTGTGATTTGCATGTTGCTTTCTTTAGCTGTTGATTTTTCCTGCTCAGCTCCTGTATCCAAGCATTGTATTCAGGATTCTTCCATCCTGGTGTGGGAAGTTCTAGTGCATTCCTGTGATTCCCTGTGGGAGGGTATTCCATGTGGACATACCACAGCTTCCTTTATCCATGCCCACGGTGGATAGACTCTTTGATGATTTCCAAAGATTCTGGATTGTGATGGCATTGGAATTCCTGTCTGTTGGTGAACAGATTGTAGCCAGATTTGGATGTGATGCCTGGAAAACTAGACAGTTAACCCACACCAGGAGTTCTCCTTGGGGATGCCGCACCAACAAAATCACTCATTGCACTGACCAGATTCTATGGTTTTGTAGGTTTTTATTTTTATTTAATTTAATTTATTTATTTATTTGAACAAATCCAATAATTGCCCAGCCTGGGTAAGGGGTAGCTGAAGAAGGAAGGGAAGCGTCTTGTCACAGGGGTCCAGATGCATCCTCATATTCTGTTCCTCTTCTAGGTGTGTCTGGTGACAAGCTCAGCTATACCAATTTTTTTTTCTGACTCAGATTCCAGCTTTTCTTAGGATTTTCCTACTTAATAGCCACCGATATTTCAGCATAGCCAAAACTTATGTCTTTTGTTGGAAGGGTTGACAAGTATCTGTAGGATTTCATTTTCTAAAGCCCTATTTTTGTCATATTGATTAGCATGAGACCAGGTTCTGTTTTGCCAACAGAGTGGGTTGTTTCTACTTGCTCATGACATAGGCTTTCACGAGTGAGACCCACCTAAAAGGTTTCCTCATAAATGTTCTTTTCATCTACAAATCCACATTTGAGGAACCATGGTTTTCTCATTTCTTATCTATTATGGGTCTGCTGTGTCATCTGTACTAAGCTGGGTGCAGGGAGAGAATTAAAGGAACTCTGAAATGGACTTGTAAGAGGCTTACACTTTGACTTCTTTGCAAACACAAAGGAAAATAAAGAAACATCCAAGCTAGCCGGAAGGACAATGTCATGGTTTGGTCCAGGTGTTCCCCACAAATAAATGAATGTGTTCTGGGTAATCTGTCCTCAGCTGATGGAAATTTGGGTTTTACAACCTCGATGGAGCTGTGTTGTTGGGGGCGGGCTTATGGGGGTTATAAGTCAGCTTCCCCTTGCCAGTATTTGGCACACCTTCCTCCTGCTGTTTCCAGTGCTGTAGCGGAGGTGATGTCCACCCCTCTGCTCATGCCATAGTTTTCCCTGCCAGGATGGAGTCTCTCCTCGAGTCTGTAAGCCAAATAAACCCATTCCTCCACAAGCCACTTTTGTTTGGGTTCTTTCTGTGCAGCAACTAGAAAGCTGACCGCAACAGACAAGAAAGATGCCCAGTCCATTCTCATTACTCACAGGAGTTGTATTCTATGAAGTTGCAATGCACATAGAATTAGTGAATGCTGAACCATTGCACTCAGGGGAAACACAGTAGGTTCCTGTTACAATACTCTGTTTCATGAGTTTCTGTGTAAAGACACCTTACACAATGGATAGAATTAACATTGAACTCATGGCCAGTCAGTGAATTCTCACCTGAGCCCAGCTTATTTCACACACATGTTCTCTGTGAAGCACCCCACCCCCAGCCTTGCTCCCAAGAACACTGGGAGCTTATAAGCTTCCTGGGAAAGAAGAACCAGTAAGGACCAGTGTGGGAGTCTCCTTGACTGAGGTAACCCCATGATAAGCTGAAAATACTGGAAGTCAAAAATTCATTAGTTAAGCCAGTCATGGTGGTACACACCTTTTAATCCAAGCATTTGGGAGGCAGAGAGAGGAGGATTGCTGTGAGTTTGAGGCCTTGAGACCAACATAGTGAATTCTATAAAGCAAGACCCTACCTCTAAAAACCAAAATAAATAAATAAATAAAACATTAGTACACTTAAGCTGCCAAACAATCAGCCTGAAAACATAGTGCACCATAGAATACCAGTAACTTCATGGCTGCGTAGCTGGGTGCTTTAAATACATTTTTTAAAGACAAGGTTTCACTAAGCAACCTCAGCTGGCCTCAAACTTTTGATCAACTCTTGATCTTCCTCCCTCCACCGTCTGAGTGCTGGGACTAGATGTGTACCACCAATCCTAGTTTCAAAATTCAAATTTTGAGCTATAGTTTCTACCAAAGGCATATCACTTTTTCCACCATTGTATGGTACTAGACCACTGCAGGCCATCAGACATGCTTTACTTAGGATTTCAGTGGAAGGTCAGTAGGTATCTTCCTGGAAGCTTAGCTTTGTGTGGAAATAGAGGGAACCTCTAGTTTTTTAACTGCTCATCAATATAAAAAATGGGAGTACATCTAAATAAATGTTTTTGCTTTTTTGGTTTTGGTTTTTCGAGGTAGGGTCTCTCTCTAGCCCAAGCTGACCTGGGATTCACTATGTAGTCTCAGAGTGGTCTTGAACTCATACTCCTACCTCTGTCTTCTAAGTGCTGGGATTAAAGGCATGTGTCACCATGCTCCGCTCAAATAAATGTTTAGTTCCCAATAATTCATATCATTAATTCACCATTGCTTTCTTTGTTAATGTTCCCATCTTGGAGCAGGAGAATTATCGATCCTGCCATTTGCTTGTTACTCTTGATAATTTCCTTGGGCTCTTGCCAAGGCTCTTGGTTGCCCATAGGACGAGATGGTAAGACCCTATTGCTGAAGATTCCACATTCTTGGGCTGCAGGACATGAGAAATTTTGCTGGAGCTGAGCTGGAAGCCTCCTCTCTATTGACTAGCTCTCAGGATGCTGGAAAGACCTATGTAGCCTGTTGGGAAAAAAGTCATCAATGGTCTTAAGCAGCAGTGGACCTTGCAAGTTCTGTTGCTGGCCAGCCAGGCCAAATGTACCAACTGGTGCAAAGGTGGCATGTCTATTATGGAGGAAACCAACTGATCTCTGATTAGACTTGAGGTCTGCTCCATGGGAGGGAATTCCTGCCTAGTACTGAAAACCTAATGAACAACCAATGGCTTGGGAGGTCACAAGCCATAGGGAAGAAGGACTACTGTTGTCTGGCTAAATGGATCTGTATGCCCATCAGTATTACTTGTCATGCCTGCCTGGGTGTATTAAACAGATGTCAGGAGCAGGTGCTGCTGGGTCAAATACATAAATATGTGGAGGAAGTTTTGGTAGTGGATGGAAGAGTTTTGACATGCATGTTAGGGAAACCTGAGATTGCCATAAATGGATGATTAAAGGGCCCAGAAGAAAAGAGGAGAGGGCAAAGGAGATGGCTCAGCAGGAAAGGTGCTTGCTTGCAGAGCCTGACAGCCCAGGTTCAGACACAAAAAAGTAGCACATGTATCTGGCATTCATTTGCAGCAGCAGAAGACCCACTGTACAAATATATACATATGTGCAAAAAATAAAAAAATTAAAATGATGCAAAAGAAAAGAGAGTGCATCCCCCCCCCCCATCTTCTTAAAGAACTCATATACAGAATGTGGGAGAAGTGTTGACAATAAGGCCACCATGATGAGGTTTCAGGTGGGGATGAGGCACATCTTTTTGTTTGGATAATGGAGAAAATCCTTGTTCTAAATTGGCAGAGAATTTGCTGAACTATGTGTAAGTGCTACTGTTTCTTGCATGATAGGACTTGTGAGCCATGAAATTGTGTAGTTAGCTGAGACAATTTCTAAGCAGAGTGTTGAATGAACAACTTGATTCCTTACTACTGACAATAAAATATGAAAAGAAACAGGGAATTAAAGAGGTTGTTCCAAGCTGGGCGTGGTGATGCATGCCTTTAATCCCAGCACTCGGGAGGCTGAGATAGGAGGATTGCCTTGAGTTCAAGGCCACCCTGAGACTACATAGTGAATTCCAGGCCAGCCTGGACTAGAGCGAGACCCTGCCTCGAAAAAACAAACAAAAAAAGTTAAAAGACTGAGAAAGCATGTTCAGAAGAAACTCCTGAGGGTGGGGCTTGCTGTTTGATAAGGAAATTAGTGTGGGATTGAACCATGGACCTACTTAGCAGTACCAAGAGAAGCCAGGAACAGAGATGGGACAATCCCAGCAGAAACGGTGCCAGCTAAGATCAAAGGGAACAGAGAACACAAGACAGGGTGAGGTAAGGTTATGATGAGTTCTCCTTCAAAAAAGGGATAGAAGGACCCCAAAACAATTGAGACATCGCCAGGGCTGCAGATACAGAACACATGTGCCCCTGAGAACAAGGCTGTGGGCACCTGAGAGTCCTGTGCTACCTGGCAGAAACGTGTAGAAGGAGCCCTCCACTGAGGATGGGAGTAATGCCACTGCACCAGGGTATCTGGAAGGTGTGGCCCACTGCCTGAAAGCATCTATGAAGTCAAAGAAAATTATTCTCAAGGCTTAGGAGTTTGCCTTGCTAGATTTGGACTTGCTTGGGACTCATCAGCCCATCTTCTTTCTAGGGTCTCGTATTTGGAATAAGGGAACTAGCTTATCCTCGGTCTTTTCTATCATATTATTTAGGAATCACAGAACTAGTCTGGCTGCAACAGCTGTAAAAATGCAGAGAGCTTTGGAACAGCTGGAGAAGAATTTTGCATCTGGATGAATTTTAAGTCTGGCACATATTTGATTTAGATCACTGTTGTAGTTACCTTCTCATTGCGGGACAAAGCACCTGACCAAAAGCGGCTGGTAGGAGGAAAGTTTCTTATTTTGGCTTACAGTCTTGAGGGAAAGCTTCATGATAGTAAAGGACAGCATGACATGGGCAGAGGCTGGACATTACCTTTTCCACAGCTTGTGGAAAACAGCATCAGGAGAGTGAGCCAAAATAACACTGGCAAATTAGGGGCTAATAAACCTCAAAGTCTATCCCCAACAACAAACCTCCTCAGCAGGCTCCACCTCCCAAATTGCCACCAGCTGGGGACCAAGGATTCAGAACACATGAGTTTATGGGGGACATCTGGTATAAACCACCATACTCACTTTGATGAAACATTAGAGCTGGTGCTCTAATGAATGGGTGTGTTTATGTTCAAGAAAATTGTAAATTTTGAGGACACATGGACAGAAAGATATGAAATAAATGCTGTGTTCTATAATCCTCCACCCTCAATTTGTATGTCAATGCTCTAACTCCCGAGAAAAAGAGGTGAAGCCTGGGGAGCTATAAGCTTACATGAGGTTATAAAGGAGGCACCCCCATGATCAGTTCCCTTAGGAGATAAGGAGGGGAGACCAGAGGTTCCTTTCAGCCCAGTACCAGCCAGGGAAAGGCCCCTCAGCAGGCCCCAAATCTGCCAGCACTTTGATCTTTGACTGTTCCATTTCCAGAACACTGAGAGATAAATGTCCATTGGCTAAGCCATTCAGTCCATAGTGTTTGTTAGGGAAGCCTGTGTTGACTGACCTGTGCACATTCTGACTTCTGAACGGGAGCTGCAATTTGTGAAACATGACCGCAGACTTTGAATCACCTGAGTGCCCAGAAAGATCGATCAGGAGCCTGCACAGGGTTTTATATCCTAGCAGGGGAATCACTAGCCTGCTGAGAAAAGGGAAAGGAATGGTAGAAAAAATATGGTTGTGATTACCTCTCATATAATTACGTCTCATGCTTGCGAAACAGGCCAGCTACATAAAGTAGAAATATTGTAGTTTGTATTTCCTGCCCTCACACAACTGTTTGCTGCATAAAAATATCTCCATCACACATTGGAACCCCTTCATGAATTAATGTGTAAAGTTTGGGTGGATAATTGATGGGGAAAAATACTTCCCCTGAGGCCTATGGTAAAAAGCAAATTCAGAACAATAACTCACATTTTGTCGGAATGTTTGTGTTTATCCCAGCTTTCCACGCTGAAATCCCAGCTGTAAGACTAGGTATTGAGAGGTGGTGCCTTTGGGAGGCCTTTAGGACAGTAGGATGGAGCCCTCATCAGTGGGATTAACATTCTCACTAAGAAATGCCTGAGAGGGTTGGGTGTGGTGGCACACACCTTTAATCCTAGTACTAGGGAGGCAGAGGTAGGATTGCTGTGAGTTCAAGGCCACCCTGAGACTATATAGTGAATTCCAGGTCAGCCTGGGCTATAGCAAGACACTACCTCAAGAAAACAAACAAAAAATTGCCTTAGAGAGCTGTCTTAACATGTGAGGGTGTAGCAGGAGAGCTGGGGATTAGAATTTAGATAATACCCAGCAAAACTCCAATGCATCTCAGAACTTAAGGAGTACCTGAATTCTTGTCTATAAGGTTAAAGAATTAGAATTATAGACCACCAGAGGATAAGGTATAGTGGGAAACTTTATTTAAGAGAGAATGGGAAGTTACAGAGATCTCCAGCCGCCAGTGTGGAGAGAACACAATGGGAGAGGTTTTAGCAAAATCTATGCTGTTTAGCCAAACAAGCAGGAAAAGGAAAAATCATGAGAAGGAAAGGTTCATGTCGGAAAGAAATCCAGTGTTGCTGGGAGACCTTACCTAGCATCCTTCTGCTAGGCCATGTGTGGGAAGAAGAGACAGAATTATCTGTTCAGTGAGTATTTCCTGTCTCAGGTGAGCAGAGACAGCTGGTTGGTCTATCTTTGACCAATCAATTTAAGGATCAGGTTTGAACTCTAGTTAGAGACATCTCCCACTCAAGGGGAGGGGTCAGGTTTGGGATCTATGGAACTTGCCTGAAGGAGTAAACTGTCACAAGGACACAATGAGAAGGCACCAATTATAAGCAAGGAAATGGGCCCTCACTAAGGACCAAATCTGTTGGCACTTTGATTTTGAACTCCCCCTCTGGTTTTGGACTCCCTCTGTGGTGCTTTGAATGTAAAATGTCTCGCAGAGCCTCATGTGTTTTGAATACTTGGCCCCCAGCTAGTGGCAATTTGGGAGGGTTGTGGAGCCTCTGGGAGGTGGAGCCTTGCTGGAGGAGGGTGTCACTGAGGACTGACCTTGAGGTTGGTGTACAGAGCTAGCTCTCTCTGGCCACTTTCTCCCTGCTGCTGTGACAAGATGGGATGTCCAGCTTCTGCTCTGCCATGTTTTCCCATCCATGCTGAAGCTTCCCCTGGACACCGTAAGCTGAAGTAAGCCCCTTCTCTCCATCAGCTGTTGTTCTGTTTGGGTGTTTTGTCCAGCAATGGAGATAATTGTTACATTCCCAGTGAACTAACTCACACAGTTGGTGGGATTTATAGCGGCCCAAATGGACCTACCATACACTCTCTATTAATTTATTTACTTGCAAGCAGGGAGAGACAGGAGAGAGAGAGAGAGAGAGAGAGAGAGAGAGAGAGAGAGAGAGAGAGAGAGAGAGAGAGAGAGAGAGCGCACAACCTCTAGCTGCTGTAAACAAATTCCAGATGCATGTCCACTTTGTGCATCTGGCTTTACATGGGCACTGGGGAATTGAACCCAGATCATTAGGCTTCTCTGGAAAGTGCTTTAACTGTTTAGCCATCTCGCCAGCGCTACAATACACTCTCTTGAACCTCCAGGCATATTTCAAAAGAAGGACGAGTCCATCACATTTCACACAAGATGCTTGTGTGCACTGGGTCTTCATGTCCAACCTGGCCTACAATCAGGACAAGAAATCATGGAAGTTTCCGAATCCCTGGGAGTGAAGGAAATGGTAGCTGCTGGACAGTTATCTTCCCAGCATTTAGCTAACATTGTGGAGCCTTGAAGTCACTTTCTACCACATCCACCATCCTCCCTCCGTTCTGCAGACCAATTCTGATATGATAGGAGGGGACAGCACAAAGCCAGGAGTACAGAAGGTGGCCGTAGCTGGTGCTTCTCCAGGCCTGGCTACGCCCATAAGGCATTATTATTATTATTTTTAAATATTCACTTTGTTGTTTGGGTCCATATAATTTTTTTGCTTTTTTATTTTTAATATTTTATTTATTTATTTTCAAGCAGAGAAATGAGAGAGAGAGAGAGAGAGAGAGAGAGAGAGAGAGAGAGAGAGAGAGAGAGACACACACACAGAGACAGAGTACCTGGGGCATATGTGGATACTGGGGAATTGAACCCAGGGCCTTAGGCACTGGAGGCAAGTGCCTTAACTGCTGAGCCATCTCTCCAGCCCCATAAGGCATTATTATCAGCCCTATTTATGAAAGAGGAAGCTGAGGTTCCAATAACTAAATAATTAGCTCAAGTCACTCTGCTTGGAACAGACAAAGCTAAGGGTCAAACCCTGGCAACAGGACCCCAGACCACATCCTTTTATTGCACAGCTCTGTATCCTGGCCTCACCACAGGCCTTTTTTTATCTCTCTAACTTCCTCTCTTTCTCCACTGCGTGAAACATTGCAAAAGAGATGTACTTCCTTTTGCTTAGACCATTTCAAAAGTCATTGTTACTTAAGGGAGGAGGTTGGATGTTTTCCAAAGAATGAAATATACAGAGAACATCTGGCCATAGTCTCTCACACAGGCTCAATTAGGAAAATGCCATACACAGACCAGGAGTAACAAGACCACTGACCCAGTCTCAGAACCTAACATTTATAAACTGAACAGAAATCCCAGCAAGTCAAATCTGGGATAGTTTGGGTCAGGTTGTTGTCTCATGAGACCCCATGGGTCAAATTGAGCAACACTCCTCCACTAAAGTAAGTCTTCAAGAGGAGATCTTAGGACACAAAAGCCTGAAAAAGAAATGCATTTCCTATGACATGTGGAAAGGGGGGGGGGGTAACGTGTGGCAGGATAGAGAACAATATTTATGAGGGAAACGGAATACGTATGACGTAGGAAGTTACCTGCATACGATGACCGTTGGACAGTAAAATTTTATTTTTTTTCTTCTGATCCTTTTAGCCAAATTCGTAATAGGTTGAACCAAATAATGGTAGGTCATTATTTTACAAACAATGACATTTAACCTCTCAGCCATCTCCCCAGCCCCCATCGGTCATTATTTTCAAATGGGCTATAGCACAGCATTAATCAATAGCCACACTTATTTTACTTAATTGTATTTATTTAACATTTTTAGCACTTTCTATTTGCCAGACCTATTCTAAGTGCTTTAGACATGTTGACACATGTCATTTCAGCCTGATAAGAATCAGGGAGATGAACATGACTCATAGCTGTAAACCCAACAGTGGAGAGGCCGAGAGGCAGGAGGATTGCTGTGAGCTTGAGGTCAGCATGGGCTACAGAGTGAGACCCTGTGTCCTAAAGAACTGGGAAGTAGATATTACTATTTCTATTTTCCCAGTTGGGGAAACTGAGGTATAGAGTGGTTAACTAACTACTCAAGATTACCCTGCTAATAGGTTTCTAAACCTATTAGCAATTCAAACCAAGTACTATGGGTGCAGACTGTCTCACTCTAGCCCAGACTGACCTCAAACTTGCAGAAATCCTCCTGCCCCAGCCTGCCAAGTAATGAGATTACCACCATGCCCAGCTCAGAGTCCAGCTTTTAATCAGGCTTTTTGGTGGTATGACAAGACAGAGTTCCCTCTTTGTGATTCACCATGGATCTGCTCCCTTCCTTCCCTTCTCGCCCTGTCCTCTGAATACATGGCAAGCTTCTGCTTCTTTTACAAAGGTCAACTCGGGTTTATCTTCTGCCAGCAAACCTTCTGTGGCTTGCGTATAGACTCTGTGCATTGCGCTCTTGTGTCTTGCACAAGTTACAGACATCTTGGCTATCTTTTTAATTCTACCTGCATGATGTTTTAAAAAGTCAGGAGGCTGTCTCTGATTTTCTACATAACAAATATACTTTGGGATATTTTTGAAAAAAAAATAATGGGGTTTAAACGAATTCTAGGCAGCCAACTTGTCAGGCAATGCTGAGATAAGATGTTTCTCTGCATTCTGCCCATGGAAGCTCGCTGCTTACTGGGCTCTGATTCTGACCTTCTGGTTCTCACTGCTGCCTGGTTCATGAATCCTTCTTAGTTCAGATTAACTCTATTAAAATTAATTTGTCTTCACATTAGCTTCCAGACTCCCTCCCCTGACAATCAACAACCCAGCTCCCCACACTGTGTTTCAGGACTTAGGTCAAACCAATCAGATCTCCAAACAGACCCAGGTCAGCAGCAATCTGGTGACCCATGTCTGTGTAACTACGATGACTCCTAAGAATGAGGGGGAGGTTCTGAGAAGAAGGATGTGGATTTCACTATAAGCCTGGAGCTGCCCACAGACCTGTCTTCACATGCTCACTGAGAAGGAAGCCAAAATGAAGCGAGCCAGGAAGGAAGGAGCGAGACAGAGCCTGCTGGCAAGATCTCTTCATCCTCTAGATCATGAGTTATGCTACCTAAACTCAAGATCCAGTCTTTTAGTTTTTAAAATTGTATTTATTTGTGTGTGTGTGTGTGTGTGTGTGTGTGTGTGTGTGTGTGTGTGTGTGTGTGTAGTGGCACACCAGCATCTCTTGACACTGCAAACAAATGCCCAATGAATGTACCACTTTTTGCAGCTTTATTTGGGTGTTGGGGAATCAAACCTGGGCTTCCAGCAGACTTTGCAAGCAAGCAGCTTGAACCATGAAGCAATCTCCCTGGCCTAAGATATATTCTTGTATTTTGCCCACTAATAGATGTCAGTTTGAGTTTTCTATTATTTGCAACCCTGGGGTTATTAGACAATAAATACATTTCATTATCTCTTTAACATCTGTCATCATTCGTTCGGCCTTCTCATCCTACCAATGCGTCTTCCTCCTACACCACAATCATTTCTGGCCAGCAGATACTCAACTAGTAATTTTTAAATTAATTAATTAATTGATTTTTAAATGCTTTTCTCAGTAACAATTTTCATTAACCTTCTGAACCAGCTTTCTGACAGCAGGCAATTGTCAACGGAGAACACAGTAAGATGCAGATTCTGAAATCATTGCAATGATTGTTAATTTGTGCGTGCGTGCATGTGTGTGTGCATGCGTGTAAGAGCATATGCACATGTGGAGCTCAGATGATGGCAGCAATGTAGCCTGGGAGTGCTTTGACATGCTGTCTTCCAGGGAAGAAGCGGCTGCTGCATTATGACCTCACAGCAGCTGTTGTTACCTGCACAATGTAGAGTCCATCAACATTTTCCACATGGATGGTGGAGGAGGGGAAAAAGAGACACCAAAACAGAAAAAGAAGAAGTCAGAAAGAAGAAGGGGTTCAGTTGAGTGGGGGGGGGAAAGAGGAGGACAAAAGAAGGTGATTGGAGGGGATTATGACCAAATTGCAGTGCATTGATGGATTAAAACTCTCTCGTTAAAGAAGTAGAGGTACAAGGAACGCTGTGAGTTCCAGGCCAGCCTAAGACTATACATATAGTGAATTTCAGCTCAGCCTGAACTAGAGTGAGACATTACCTTAAAAAAAAGCAGAGTCAGTTCAATTCTAGGTCAGCCTGGGCTAGAGTGAAACCCTACCTCGAACCCCCCCAAAAGTAAAAAGATTAGCATTAATAGATGTACATATTAAATAGATTGCATAATTATATAAACAAATATTTAGAGGGAAATTTGATAGGCTATATATATATATATATATATATATATATATATATATTCAGTCAAACAACAGTAGTAGCTTCCCTCCCTCTCAGTATGGGCCCAGCTCTAACCACTGGACAGACGAAGAGTTTGTTGAATGGCCCCCTTTAGCCATGGTTGATGTTGCCTCAAAATAGAATCCAAAGGAATGAGATGCTTCCATTTTACATTACCCATTTTTAATGCAATTCCTTTAAAGTGATTAACCTTAGGAGCCTCAAGGGCAAAGAAGGTGTTTGTAAAGAGTCCTGGAGCCAGGCTCCCTGAGGCTACAATAGCGAGAGTCTGTCAAGAGAGGGGGGGGGGAGGAATAAAGTAAAATAAAGGAAAGGAAAAGAGAGCAAAGCAATTGACACGTCAAGTGCTGATCGATGATATTTACCAATATTGTTTACTGAGCCCACGATCTTCCATAGATGAATGAATGGATGGAGTGAGTGAATGGGATAAGCACATTTCCACCAGGTGGCAGTAGGGCCTCACTTTTAAGGGCTGGACCAAGCCCTGGGCTCCAAGAGAGATTCCCCTGCAGCTCAGAGGCAGGTGGTGGCCTCCTCCATTTGCTCATGCGCATTTCCTTGCGAACAGCCACATCATGCCTGGAAGTCACCACTTCCAGGGCTTGGGTTGCTAGGAAAAAAAAACACCACAGACCCAGTGTCTTCAACAGACGCTTAGTTTCTCTCAGTTCTGGAGGCCGAAAGCAAGTGGTCAAAGTGCCAGTTAGTTTGTGGCGAGGCTTTCTGCTGGCTTCAGACAGCCATGTCTCCACGTGTCCTCACGGGCTTCTTTTCTGTGCTGCACAGACCAAAGTTAAGAGCCCTGGGATGTGCCCAAACCTTCTGGTAAAGCCTCCAGCCCTAGGGGACTAGGCCACACCTTAGGATCTCACCTAACTTTCATTGCTTCCTGGAAGGTCTCATCTTCAAACACAATCACACCAAGGATGAAGGTTCCATACTGCAACCTGCAGGGGATGTACGGTCTTTTATTTCTGTTTTCTTTAGAGAATTTTCATCTATCAGCATACTGCAATTTGGTCATAATCCTCTCCAATAACCCTCTTCTGCTCTCCTCCTTCCCCCATTCCACTGAACCCTTTCTTTCTGACTTCTCCTTTTACTGTTTTGGTGTCTCTTTTTCCCCTCCTCCACCACCCATGTGGAAAATGTTGATGGACTCTACATTGTGCAGGAAACAACAGTTGCTGTGAGGTCATAAATGCAGCAGCCACTTCTTCCCTGGAAGACAGCCTGTCAAAGCAATCCTCCCCATCCTCTGGCTCTTACATTCTTCCTGCGCACTTTCCTCAATGCTTCCCGAACCTTGGATAGAGAGTCCTCATTTCGCCTTGAGCTCTGAGCACTTTGATGAGTTCTGAGTCTCCCCAACTGTCTGTAAAAAGCAGCTTCTCTGCTCAGCAGTGAGAGCACTGCTAATCCATGGGCAGAAACATAAATACGACAACAACAGCTTCTCCAGCCTGTGGACAGCAGCAGCTTTCCCAGGGCCTGTGATGTTCCAGGCCTCTGGCTTTCACGAGGTCTGGGGCTCACAAAGTGCTTCGTTCAGATGAGCCATGGAGGAGGCCGCCAGATGGTCTCTGCTCAAGTACATGAGTGCACCGCACGTGTACATTTGGTACCCTGTGGATGCACACACTCCTCATGGTGCCCGCCAAAAACACATCTTCTTCTCGTTTTTGAGATGAGAAAACTAAGCTACAACCCATGTGTCAGCGCCTTCCAGTTGCTCCCCAAATTCTGGTTTCTCTTTTTAAAAATTAACTATGTGTATGTATACATGTGTGTGGCTACCTGGTGCATGTGTGCAACAGCACGTGTGGAGGAGGTCTGAGGACAGTCCCTGGGTGTTTGTCCTCTCCTTCCACCTTGCTCCACACAGGGTCTTTCCTGGGGTGTTTTTGATGCCAGCATAGCTGGCCAACAAACTTCTGGATTCTCCTGGCTCCTCCCCAATGCCACAGACATATGCTGGGGAATTGAACTCAGGCCTTCAGGCAAGTACCTTGAACCACCGAGCCATCTCCCCAGCCCCTCTTGGAATTCTAGCTGGGCCCTCAGATTACTAAGAATCATCTACATTTTGGGCTGGAGAGATGGCTCAGTGGATAAGGCCCTGGGTTCAATTCCCCAGGACCCATATAAGCCAGACCCACAAGGTGGTGGCCCTGGTGTTCTCTCTCTCTCTCTCTCTCTCTGGTTGAAAAAAAAAAGAATCATCTACATTTTTCAGCTTTCGTTGAAGTTTCCTGTGGTCATGTGACTCAATTCTGGCCAATTGGAGGAGAGTAGAAATGATGTAATTACAGGTTTCCTTCCTCAGGGAAGCTGGCTCCTTGTCTTCCAAGTCATCCTCTCCTTGTCCCACTCTGGAAAGGGGGTGGGGCAGCAGTGGCCAGCTTGGACCACAGCAAGAAGGGACCTGGTCCCTGAAGGAGCATATGGGCATGTAAGGCACCTCTCCCAAATCTATCCTTAGAGTCTATAAACCAGGAATGCCCTTGTGACATCATCACAGAACAAGGGTGACTTCCTGGTGTGACATGGCTGCAGTCTTGAACTCCTGCAATCACATCCGTGATTACCTGCACAAGATCTGGGAAAGATGGGTCTTGTCAACATCCTGTTCTGGGTGGGGGAGGGGTTCACGAGGCCCCACCACTCCCTGAGGACCTGTAGGCGGTTAAATTGATGGGGAGGGGCATCTTCTTCAGGGGCAAAGTCACTGGTTAGGTGCCCAGTGCTCCTGCTCTTCCTGTGCTCCTGAAAGCAGACTTGAAGAAACTCATTCACACACACACACACACACACACACACACACACACACACGTGCACACACACACACGTGCACACACGCACGCGCAAGAAAAATGTAGAAGGGGCAAATTGAGAAGAGGAAGTAGATCAGTGGAAGAGGGAAAGAGAGAGGGATAACCAGGGACTGTGATGAATACATGATGTTCATGTATGAAACGTCATAATGAAGCCCGTGATTGTGTATAATTAATGTATGAGAGGAGGAGGAGGAGGAAGGAAGAGGAGGGACAGCAGCTGCTTCTGGTCAGGTTTTCTGTCCCAGCAAGGAGCAAGGAGAAAGGAACTAAAAATGCATTAAGCACTTTACCCACTGACCATACCCTTGGCCATCATTTGGTACTATTATCTTCCAAAAGCTCCACAATAATAAACTTATGGTGTTTCGAAGCCCAATTTTGTATTTGTTGGTATTTGTTGGAGAAGCAAAAGGAAATGGTACAGGGTGTGTGATGGCCAGGAAGGAAACTAGCCGAACAGTGGACTTGAGGAAAGTTGAACAGAGACTGTGCTTCACAGAGTTGTGGGGAGGTCACAGTGCAAAACAAGATGAGAAATCACTCAGGGAATCTCAGCAGGAAGTTAGCACTTCCCAGGCCTGAGCAGCATGGGAAAAGGAGACCCGGGAGAGCTGGGGTTATGGAGGGCACCCAGCAGAAGAGATGGCCTCTATGCACCCAGAATGCTGATGGAAAAGAATCCTGTATAAGTCTTCTGTTCCTAAGATTCATAACAGATTCCTTACTCAGAATGGAGTCTCTCAGTACAGGGTGGGACTTGGAACCAGGATCTCAGTGAGTACCAAAATCCCAGATGGCACCTTGTATGGTTGTTCACACCGATAATCTTAGCACCCAGGAGGTTGAAGAAGGAGGATCTTGACTTCAAGGTATCCTGAACTACAGAGCAAAATCCTGTCCAAAAAAAAAAAAAAAATCAAAAAATCAAAACCCACAAATGGTCAAGTCCCTTATTTAGAATGACCTGATATTTGCATTCTTGTATGTCACCTCTAGATCACTTTTAATACCTAGTAGTTTATGAAAATAGCTGATATTTGCTTAGGGAATAATGGCAAGAGAAAAGTGTACATGTTTATTATAGACACAATACTTACTTTTATTTTTTTGGTTTTTCAAAGTAGGGTCTTGCTCAAGCCTAGGCTAACCTGAAAATCACTATGTAGTCTCAGGCTAGCTTATAACTCACAGCGATCCTCCTACCTCTGCCTCCCAAGTGCCTGGCAGGGAGAGTGAGAGGGAATGGGCTCCACTCGGTGCATCTGGCTTTATGTGGCTACTGGGGAATAAACTTGGAAGTTCAGCTTTGCAGACAATTGCCTTAACTGCTGAGCCATCTCTCCATCTTTTTCTTTTGAAGCAAAGTTTTACTTTAGCCTCAGCTGACCTGGAACCCATTTTGTAACCCAAGCTGGCCTCAAACTTGTGGTGTGCAGCACCGTGAATGGTGATTTTTTATTTTTCATAATGGTTTTTGGTCCATGATTTGCTTCACTATAAAGAGCAGAAGGTCAATATTCAACTTGATGACAAAACTCAAATGTACCTGCTTTTTTTGTCTTTACCTCATTTAAATTATTTTTATTTTTATTATTTTAATTTTTTATTATCCATAATGAGATAAATTTAATGAGCAAATAATGAGTTGTTATACCCATTTCTCTTTTATAGCTTTTACTTTTTGAATGTATAAAATGTCTTCAGTAATTATGACTTATGCTTTGTGATGGGAAAAAAATGCACATATATAGTTGGATAGAACAGACATGCACTGTCCCTGTCTTCTCCTCATCCATGATGAAAAACTGCTGGGCCCACAATTCTGCAGGTGACAGCAGTCACTGTGAGGTCACAATTCTGCAGATGTCATAATTCTGCAGGCGACAACAGTCATGGTGAGGTCATAATTCTGCAAGTGACAACAGTCACCGTGAGGTCACAATTCTGCAGTCACTGGATGTTACAAAGCACTCCTGTGCATCCTCTGGCTCCTCCATTCTTTCCACCCCTTCTCCCTCTTCCACAATGTTCCCTTGGCCTTGGAGGAGATGATTGAGGTACCAGACACATTTTCATTTATTTATTTGCAAGGAGGGAGGGAGGGAGGGAGGGAGGGAGAGAGAGAGAGAGAATGGATGCACCAGGGTCTGTAAACACTGCAATGAACTCCAGATGAATGTGCCACTTTGTGCATCTGGTTTGTGCATCTGGTTTGTGCATCTAGTTTTACATGGGAACTGGAGAATAGAACCTGGGTCGCCAGACTCTGCAAGCAAGTGCTTTAACCTCTGAGCTATCTCTCCAGCCCCACAGACACTTTTTTTTTTTTTTTTTTTTGGTTTTTCGAGGTAGGGTCTTGCTCTAGCCCAGGCTGACCTGGAATTCACTCTGTAGTCTCAGGGTGGCCTCACACTCATGGTGATCCTCCTACCTCTGCCTCCCGAGTGCTGGGATTAAAGGCGTGCGCCACCACACCCGGTTTCCACATTTTTAATATGTATATGTTACTTAAAGAACAACTGCTAAATTAGAGATCTGGCAGGCCTCCATCTGGCCACATGTTATTTGAAGTCTGCCAAGACTTGCCTGCAGGCCTGCACTGTAGCCGTAGCCCTGTCATTCCTGACAATGCTGTGCCCATGCTGTCCACATAGAATCCAAAGGAAGACCAGCCCGGGTAGGATCCTGGTTGATCGAAGGCCATGATTCTGATGTGAAGGTGATTTGTCCGTTTCTGGAGATGTTTGTAAATGTGCTCCCTGTGGGTGGAGGCCAGGGATGAGGCTAAACATTCCAGAATGCCCAGGAGAGCTCTGTGCCTCAGAGTTGTTTGCTTGGGAATGTCTGTGGTGCCGAGGCTGAGAAGCTTGGCCTGTCAATCACGTATCTGCATCTGAGAGGAGCCACTCTGTTCACTCTATTTCTGTTAATATGCTTAGGAGTTTCTAGACGGGGTGAAGTGTTTTGGGAAAACACACTCTCAGCCCTTTGCAGGGTTGAGGTTGTATCCCACAGTTCCTGGCCCCTGTAATACTTTCTGCTTAGAGACTAGAAGGATTATAAAGTTGAAGGTTTGATGGCCAAGAAGTGAGGCGTGCAGGTGCCATTTGTTTGCCGATGGTGCCCTCTAGTGTCCTCACTGATGAGCTAGCTGCCTGACCAGCTGAGCTCAGCCCAGGTTGCAGGTGCCCAGTCCATGCCCACTCAGCATGCTGGACACGAGGCGAGCAAGCTCCTTGGAGGGTCTTGAAAGTAAGGCTGCTTCCTGGAAGTCAGGGCAAATCCCCTTAGCTCCCCTGGCCCACAAAGGCGTCTCCCCATTTGCACACCCACCACGGAAGGGCCAGGCAGGGCGGGTCTGCTTCCTGCCAGCAGCTGCGCCTACTTTTGGACTCATCTCAAATGATTTGCCAGACCAGCCCGTTCATCTCCTCACCCTTCCGGAGGCATCTCAGAAAAGCAATAACCTAACCAGCAGTTCCTCGTTATCCCAGTTCTAAACGCTGGGACTCTGCGGGCTGCCATGGGACAGAAGCTAATTTGCACATGGCCTTTTAACCCGTCCTGGAAAGACTTCAGAACACATCCGCACACACGCTCACGCACATGCACACACTACCTGCCATCTACAACCTGATCCAACCAAGGAACCAAGGTGAAACTGCGGATCCAGCATCAGTTGAAATGTGAGCATCCTTAGAGCGTCTTATAAGAGAATAAAATCGGCTTTTCTAACAAAGCATCTTGATGTAAAAAGAGGCTTATTACTCCGGGGAGGGTGGCTCACACCCATAATTCCAGCATTTAGGAGACAGCAGGGTTGGGTTTCCCCAAGTTTGAGGTCATCTTGGGCTATATAAGTGAGTTCAAGACCAGCCTGGGTGAGAGAGAGAGAGAGAGAGAGAGAGAGAGAGAGAGAGAGAGAGAGAGAGAGAGAGAGAGAGAGAGAGAGAGAGAGAGAGAATGTTTCAAAAATAAATCAATAAATAAAAAAATAATTACATTTGCAGGCAGGCCCGGCCCCTTAATCCTTTAGGCCTAGGATGGGCGGCAGACTCCTCCAGCTGTCTTCACGGGCAGGTGCCTTGGCACACTTGTGCTCAGGTTTCCCCCATTGCAGGCAACCCTCGACCTGGGAAGGTGCCTGAGGAAGTACTCAGGGCTGGACCTGAAGTACCCAAAAGAGTGCCCGGCTCACAGGACAGAGCTCCTCAGGCCAGCATGAGCCAGCAATTAGCCAAGGTCTTCTCCGTGGGGAACTGGGGAGCTCTGCTGCACCCCTGTCTCTCTTGTTTTCATGCATCTCTGACAAGGGGGAATTAGCCCCACAGCAGGTCTCCCAAATTTTGCACAAGTCAGGATTGTCCCTGCAGGACTGTGGTGATCTGAGGACCCTGTTGGCAGCCGGAAATACAGGAACCAACGGGGTAACCAGAGGCCTGCAGGAAGCAGCCATGGGCCTCTCCAAACACCCTTGCACCAGACTTTGCACACAGCGAGGCTTGGCCTTTGTTGACAGCAAAGCATGAAGGGATGCTTTGGGAAGGAACCAACTCCTTCTAGAAGGCAGAAACCTCAAGGCATTCGCTGACCCAAGAGAAGAATGGGAACCTCCCCCGTGTGACTCAGTTGCTCCATCTAAACTGGAAACTCAGACCCATGGTTTCCAGCCTCTTCTCTGTCTACTCCCCTAAGTATTCCTGAGCAGACTCACACCCACCCCCAGCCAGTCCCTCTCATCACCACGACTCCTTTCCCATCAGGCTCCAAAGGTGTCCCCTCTTCTGGGGCCCTGGGACCTGTCTTCTTGGGGCTCTTCGGTTTCACAGCCTTCGATTTTACAGGTCAGTGAAAGATCATGAGTTGAGACCCCTCTTCTCACTGCCCTCACTTGAGCCTCACAGGCCAAGTTCCCCGATTCTGAAACCCCTTGGTGGTGTGGGACTGCTTCGTGGCCACGGGGTTTTCTTTGGAGCCACCAAAATGTTCTGGAACAGGAAAAAGCTGGAGGAAGTGCACATGGTGCCAGGTTATAGTTTTGAAAGTGATTAATTTTATGTTTATGTCACTCAGTCAAAATAGATTTATTTGCTCACTGTTGGTGGGAGTGCAAACTGGTACAGCCAATATGGAAATCAATGTAGAAATTTTTCAAAAAGTTAAAAAAATAAAATACTACCTTATGAGTCAGCTACACCAGTCCTGAGCATGCGCATCACTACAGAGATACTTGTGTTTATTGCTGCTCTCGTCACAGTAGCTGGGAAGTGGAACCAGCCTAAATGCCCATCAACTGATGAATGGGCAATGAAGATGTGGTATGATTTATATTTGCACAATGGAGGTTTATTCATCTGTAAAGAAAAGTGAAGTTTGCAGGGAAATGGATGGATCTGGAAGAGATTATACTAAGTGAAGTCACCCAGGCTCAGAGGGTCAAATACTATATGTTCTCTTTGGTATGTGGATTATAGCTTCAAATGTTTAGATTTGCATGTAAATTGGAATGAGTCAGAAAGCTAGCAAGGGCCATGAGGGGAGATGAGAGGCAAGGTAGGAGGAGGGCAGAGTAAGTATGTAAGTCCAGGGATGGAATAGTGGGGGTGAAGGACAGAACTGGGGCCCTGAGAGGGGGTTAGAGGAAAACAGAGATTGGGAGGTTGACCGAATCTAAAGACATATGAAAAAGCCCTATGGAAACTTACTTCTTCGTTAGCTATTTAAAAATGTCATTTTTTTAAAAAGAGAGAATTTGGGCAGAGTACCCTGCAGGGTGGAGAATGCTGTGCCCAGCAGCCATAGGTTGTTACAGGAAGTTCCCAGTGCTAGGATTGGGAGAGCTCCCAGTGAGTTGTTGATCACGAACTCATAAGAACCCCCCAGAACAAAGCAGGCATTGATTGCCAAGGCTCTTGAGTGCCCACCAGAACTAGATGGTTGGACCCTGCTGCTGAAACCATCATAGCTTCAGTTGCAGGGTACTGAGAAATCAAGCTGGAATTTAACTGAAAGCCTCCTCCCTGCTAGCAGTCAAAATGCTGTGGTGCTACACAGCCTTCTGGGGAAGAAAAGTCATCAACAATCTTATCTTAACCACCCCCCCCCATACCCCTAAATAAATAAAAGTAAAAAAAAACGAGAAGAGGGGATAGTGGGAAAGAAGACAGGGTTCAGTGGAAGGGGGTGAGGGAGGGAAGACAAAGGAAATTAACAAATGGGATTATGATCAAATACATTATGTATATATCTGAAAATTGCCAATAAAAAGTTTAAAAAATGCTGGAGAGGGCTGGAGAGATGGCTCAGCGGTTAAGGCACTTGCCTTCAGTGCCTAAGGCCCCGGGTTCAATTCCCCAGGACCCACATAAGCCAGACCCACAAGATGGTGGCCCTGGTGCTCTCTCTATCTCTCTGTCTCTCTCTGTGTGTGCCTCTCTCTGTGTATCTCTCTGCTTGAAAATGAATAAATTAAATATTTTTTTAAATGCTGGAGAGATGGCTCAGCAGTTAAGGTGCTTGCCTACAAAGTCTAAGGATCTGGGTTGGATTCCCCAGTATGCACGTAAAGCCAGATGCACAAAGTAGCACATGCGTCTGGAGTCTGCAGTGTCTAGAGGCTCTGCCATGCCTGTTTTCTCTCTATCTGCCTCTTTCTTTCTCTCTTAAATAAATAAATAAAATATTTAAAAAGTTAAAATCATAACCAGATGTGTAACCAACATAAGTGGATTGAATAGACAAAACAATGAATGTAAAACGTTTTTAAAAAATTGCTTTTCCACCAAATATCGGCCCAGATCTCAGACAAACAGGTTCAGGGAAATACTCTAAAAGGAGGAATGAGGAAATACCTCGTTGAGGGATTTGCTGAGTTTTCCCTCCTCACAGCCCCAAAGCAGAGAGGAGGAGGGCAAGCTAGGGCGACCAGTGGGCGAAGCATTTTGCAGGGTGGGATGCGGGGGTGCTTCATCCGTGAGACACTAGGTAACCCCTGAGCTAAGCAGTCTTTCTCTGAAGAATCCCTTGGCTGGGCTGATGACAGTTGGCCTGCTGGAATCGCTGCATGAAGTGTGTTGCTCATCCCATAAGTATGAACGGTATATGGTTCATGGCCAGGTGTGGCTCAGTGGGAGAGAACTTGCCTAGATTCAGCCTCTGGGTTCCATCCCCATCACTGGCTCCACACACCCAAACTGAAAGTTCCAGGCATGGCGGCTGCACACCTTTAATCCCAGCACTGGGGAGGAAGAGGTAAGTGGATCACCGTGAGTTCGAGGCCACCCTGAGACTACAGAGTGAATTCCAGGTCAGTCTGCACTAGAGCAAAACCCTTCCTTGAAAAAACAAAACAAAAAAAATAAATGAAAGTAACAATATATAGTAGTTGTAAACAGTTTGTCCCCTGGAAAAGTTGAAAGGCTGACTACAAAGAAGCCATTATTGACTAGGATTTCCTTTGTCTTCTACACCCTGTAGAAGCTTCTGGAAGCATCTGTACCTAGAAGAGAACTGACAGAAAATACAAAATGCCCTGTTCAATGTAAACTTCAGATAAAGAATATTTAGATAACGCTTTAAAAAATTGACAAAAATGATATGTATTTATCATTCAATATGATGTATTGAAGTAAGTATGCATGTGGAATACCAAACCAAGCTAACAAAAGCATTACTGTACATTATTATTATTATTTTTGTGTGTGTGCACTTAAAATCTACTCTCGGTGAGTTTCAGGTATGCGATACATCGTGATAACAGCAGACATTGTGTTGTCTAATAGATCTTTTAAGCTTATTCCTCCTATGTAACAGAAACTTTCTCTTTTGACCCACATCTTATCGAATCTAGCCCCTGATAACAACATTGTACTCTGCTTTCATGAGTTTGACTCTTTGATTCCTCGCGTCAATGAGATCCCATGCTGTTGATCTTTCTGAGCCTGGCTTACTTCATTAGCATAATGTCCTCACGTCCTCACAAGTGACAGGATTCTCTTTTTAAGGAAATGTCGCATAATATTTCACAGTACCTATATACACATTTTCTTTATTGGGCATCTGCTGTTTCGTTCACCCACTATCATGAACAGTGTTGCAATAATGGGGTAGCAGATGTCTCTTTGAACTGTGGATTTCACTCCCTTTGCACTGGTGCTCAGCGGTGGATTTCTGGATCATATGCACTTAGTCCATTTGTGCTGTTATAACCCGAGGTTGAGATGAATTTGGCTTACTGAGAACAGAAATTTATTTGCTCAGAGTTCTGGAAGCTGGAAGTCCAAGGTCATCCCATGCTGGCATCAGTCTCTGGTGACAGCTGCTCTGCTTCAGAGATGGTCCCTTCTTGCTGGCAGGAGTGAAGACATTGTAAAGAGAGACACTTGGGCCTCCCGTTGCCTATCAGACTATTGTAACAATGCATGCCAAGGAATTGCTATTTCTCCAGGAATACCATGCTGGAAGAAAAAAATAAAAGACCCTGGTGCCAACCAGAGGAGAAATTGATCTCTTGAAAGAGATTTCCCACATTTCTGACAACTTGGCGAGTCAGATCACTGCAGAGCAGACGGGTGCTAAGACGGTGATGGAAGGGACCACACCTGGACCAGGACTTTGCATACCTGTGCTCCTCTGTTTCAACCTACATTTCACGTCAAAGGCCCCAGAGAAGGGTCACTGGCCTCTTCATGTGTTCTTCTCAATGTGGCCACATTGAATAGGTTGCCTTTCTCTACCTAACACTAGTACTTGTCACTTTAATTGGCATTTTGAAGATGAGTGGCTGAGCCTGGCTTATTAGGGCTTCCAGGCTAATTGGCATTTTGAAGATGAGTGGCTGAGCTTGGCTTATTAGGGCTTCCAGGCTTTGACCCTAAAAATTCCATTCACATTGTTTCTACATCCTATTGTAGCAGAAAACACAGGGTGCTGTGCCCTTACACGGCAGAAGAACAGAAAACAGCAAGCCAACTCCATCAAGGCCTTTGAAAGGGCTTCAAGCCCATCCGCAAGGGGTGCGGTGGTTTGAATGAAATGTCCCCCATAGCCTTCTGTGTTTTGAATACTTGGTCCCCAGCTGGTGGCAGTCTGGGAGGTGGTGTGTCACTGGGGTGGGCCCTGAGGTGTTCATAGGCGCTCACTCTGAATATTTCCTTCTCTCCAATGTGGAGGAGTGACCCAGGCTTCCTGCTCAGGCCTGTCTTTTCCTACCGTGATGAAACTTACAAAGCTGTAAACTGAAATAAGCCCTCTGCTCCCATGAAATCCTTCTTGTCTGGTGTTTTGTCCCAGCAACGAGAAGGTAACAGATAGTGATGGTAGAGGTGGGAGGGGGGTGATCACCTAATAAAAGTTCAACCTCTTGGGGTGAAGAGATGGCTCAGTGGTGAAGACTCTTGCCTCCAGAGCCAAAGGAACAATTCCCTAATACCCATGTAAACCAGATAATCAAAGTGGTTCATGCATCTGGAGTTCCTTTGCAGTGACTATACCCACTGGCTCATCCATATTCTCTCTCTCTCTCTCTCTCTGTCTATCTCTGTATCTTTCTGCTTACAAATAAATAAAATATATTTTTTTAAAAAGTTCTACCTCTTAATACCATATAAAAAGGACTGAGTTTCAAAATGAATTTTGAATCAGAAACATTCAAACCATAATACTATGGTAGTTGTAATCTAATTCTTTTTTTTTTTAAAGAAAACTCTCGTACTGTTTTCCATAAAGGGTTTACTAATTCACATTGTCACCAACAGTGTTCAGGGAAGAATGACTCCTTTTTTGAATAATTATATCCACACAGCATTTGGGATATATGTGTACTAAAAACATTCAGGCATTATTTGAAATTGCAGCTTCATGGATTATGCTGAATTTTTATTTACCACGTCTGGCATCTCTGGCACACACTGCCCCATCAGCTCTCTGTGGAATGCTGTCTCCCAAGTACAACTTCAAATACCACAAGCCTCAAAATAGTCACACATGGTCTTGGGCTTGGTTTTGTTTGTTGATACCCTGCTGGTAGCATCAGTAGCCTCTGAAGTTGACACTAGTTGGGAAACAGCCTGAAACAAAGAAATTTCCAGATGTAAATAAGCTATGAATTGGTGTAGTGTTAAAGGGGCTGAGTTTAATTCAGTCCTGGCAACTTGACTCCTTAAGAAAACTTTTATGCTCGAGGCACTAGATTCTTCTAGAAAACTTGCCAGGCACTTGCTCAAAGGGTGACCATTCTGGATTTTGGTATCTCCACACTCTTTTGTTCTGAGTTTTCTCAGACCAATGAGAGTTCTGGGAGGAAGAAGTCATACCAACTTGTCTCTGAGAAGACTTAAACTCAAGTAGTGGTCCATAGAAAGAAAAGATTTGTTTCTGTTGACCTCTAACCTCTAGTAATGATTGTGTGTGGTGACTCATGCCTGTAATTCTAGAACTCGGGAGTCTGAGGCAGGTGATCTCCATGAGTTCAAGGCCAGCTGGTTGAGTCTAGGACTATCTAGGCGACAGCGTGAAACCCTGCTTCAATAAACCAAACAACATCAACCAAGTTGGCAAGAATAGGAAGAGTCCCTTCCTACTCATCTTTTTTTCTTTTTTTAAAAATTATTTATTTATTTGAGAGTGGGGGCAGACAGAGAGAGACAGAGAGAATGGGCACGACAGGGCCTCCAGCCACTGCAAATGAACTCCAGACACATGCGCCCTCTTGTGCATCTGGCTTTATATGGGCACTGGGGAATTGAACTCAGGTCCTTCTGCATTGCAGGCAAACGCCTTAACGACTAAGCCATCTCTTCAGCCCTCCTACTCATCTTTAAGCTTTGTTTGATTAAAGGTGTGGACAACGTGAAAGGCTTGATTTTGCGAATGAGAAACACACTATGCCCATGCACTTTGTAAAGCTCAAACAGTTCCACCGGAGGCAGGGATGGCGGTCTTGTGCATGTCTCCCTTGGTGAAGGCAGGCTGCCAGACCCCCTGAAATACACAATACATTGGCTTCTGTTCAAAAAACCCTAACACTCACTGCCAACAACGCCCCCACCTACCACTGTCCCTGCCCACCCCTTCCTGGAAAATGTGATGGAGAAGGGGTAGTGAGCCAACCCCAACATCACCTGGTCCCAGAGGCAGACCTGGATGTGGGCCCGGAATTAGCTCTAGCCCATCCATAGTCAGACCCTCCAGGATATGCACGGGGTGGTATATCCTTCTTCTCACAGTTTTAGCTTCCTGCGAGGCTGCGGAGTCACCTTTGTTGGCTTGAGTCTCTCTGACCTCAGATGACATGGGAAATGGAGGCCAGTGGGTGAAACTGGGTGGCTGGGCTACGATCCACCACTATCCGGTCCAGGGTGGGACACACTGTCCCTGGCGGGGGAGGTCACTTCCCTCCGCACCCAGCCACTTCAAGTCTTCCAGGGACAATGGGTCACCCTTTACCCCATCTGCCAAAATGTATGTGCTTCATACAGCGGTCCACTTGCTGTTAGAGGTCATCTGAGCATGACCAAAAAGTGCTCTGACTCAATCTTTGTCTACTGCTTTAGGAATCTGAGATCCCTTTGGAATAACTGAGTTTGGGGAGACATTTTTTGGAAGGGGATGGGGGAATGCTAAAGCATGTTCTTAGAGGTTTGCTGGCTAAAGGGGTTGAACGCTCATGATGCTCTCAACAGCTGAAATGGTGAGCTCTGAGGGACTTTTACTAATTCAGCAGTCGTGCAAATGTAAAGCACATTTCAAACCAGAAGTGGCTATCGCATTTGCGTTTCAGGAGGTGCTGATGGCTGCCTCTGTCAGATCTCACAGGACCAGGAATGGAAGGGGAGTTTGGCTTCCTTCAATAGACTGAAGACAACAACCATTTGCATAGTAGGAGAACCCCAACCTATGGCTTTCCTTCCTCTATGGACCCAGCAGTGGCTGACTTTTCCCTCATATACGACGGTTTGGAAACATGAGGATTATTGACTTGACGTTAGAGACTCTCTTCCTTCTCATTATTTACCAAGTGGAGGGTCTTTCATTCATCATCATCAGGTTTCTCCTCAGCCTGGGGCTCCCTTCTGTGTTAGTCCCCTGCCTGGGCTCAGGGTCACTTCCTCAGTGAAGTTTCTTCAGACCTCTTCAACATTAGCTTAGAGCTTCTGTTATAATTTCTCGTTGTTTTGTTGTTAATAGAGCACCCGCATATTGCTAATGGCACTTTCATCTTTAATTGTGAAGAATGCATTCAACACATGGCCTCTTCCAGGCAATGGCTCTGTAAGAACCATGCTCTGAGGTGAATTGTACCCCCTGAAAGAAGATATCCTAGCCTCTGGTACTGCAGAGTTAAAATGAGGTCACACTGGAGAAAGTGAGCTCCCAATTCAATGTGAATGGTGGTCTCATAAGAAGACCGCGAGGGAGCTGGGAAGGTGGATCAGTGGTTAGAGGTGCTTGCTTGCAAAGCCTGACGGCCAGGATTCAACTCCCAAGCCACTCAGGTAAACTAGATGCAACAAGGGGTACAGGCATCTTGGGTTTATTTTCAGCAGCAAGAGGCTCTGGCACTCACCCTCTTCCCATGAGAATAAATAAATGAATAAATAAAAGCAAAAGGAAGACATGGTTGGAGATATGACTCATGAGGACCTTGGTTTGGATTCTTAGCCCCCACATAAGAACTGGGTGTAGCGGCGCATGTCTGTGATCTCAGCAATGGTGAGGCCGAGACAAGAAGATCTGCCAACTGTGAGCTCTAGGCTGAGTGACACTGTCTCAAAAAATAAGGTGGGGTGGGGGTGACTGATGAAAACACCCGATGTGGACCTCTGGCTGCTACGTGGACATGAACAGGTGTACACAATACACATTTGAACATGAGCACACATGCAAAAACCCAGGCAGCCATAGGAAAACACGGACACACCAGGGCACTGCCACATGACAATAGAAACTGGAAGTTTCTTGACTTCAAGTCAAGAACTGCCACCAGACCCTAGGGAGAGGCAAGGAGCAATTCCCACAGCATTCACAGGAAGTATGGTGTTATCAAGACCTCAATTTTGGGTTTTCTAGCCTTTAGAACTGTGAGACACACATTTCTATTATCTGTGGTAAGGTCACGGGTCAATTACCAGTTAGTATACATTCTGAGAAATGCGTGCTTAGGTGACTTTGCCATTGTGTGAAGCTCATCAAGTGTACTCACAAAAACCTAGATGGAAGCGATCTGTCACTCAACAAGGCCTGGAGTAGCCATAACCAAGGTGTACCAGGGTGATGTCAGCAGCACACAGCATCTGTGTGACAGTAATTTTTTTATACAAAGAGTTCATGATAAAATGACAATGAAAAGTACAGTATAGTAAATACATAAACCAGTTATCATTACTATGCATTATGTACTGTATAAAACTATATGGGCTAAGGCTGGAGAGATGGCTAAGTAGTTAATGCTACTTGCTTGTAAACCGGATAGTCTGGAGTTGATTCCCCTGGACCCATGTAAAACCAGATGTGCAAAGTAGCGCATGTTAGTTTGCAGTGTCAGGATGACCCATACTCACTCTCTTTCTGCCTCTTTCTCTCTGTATCCCTCAAATAAATAAATTTTAAAAAACTATCTGGGCTATGTTTTTACACAGCTTACAGTGCAATAGGTTTGCTCAAATCTGCATCACCACAGTGATGTGTTGCACATTAGGTTGTCCATGATGTCTCCAGACAAGAGGAACTTTTTAAAGCTCCATTATCTTAGAGGACCACCCTAGAGTTTGGATCTGAAGCTCTCCCCCCCCCCCCACAAGGTTAAAGGTTTGATCTCCTGCCTGCAACACTATTGAGAGGTGGAATCTTTAGGAAGTGAGGTCTAGTTGGAGGAAAAGAGTTGATTGGGGTATGAATCCTTCTTTCTTTGTTTCCTAGCTACAAGCTCCCACCATGATGTTCTTTCTTGCTACAGATCCAAAGGCAACATGACCCAGTGATCATGGATGGAATCTTCTGGAACCATGAACCAAAATAAACTTTTCCTACTCCTGAACTATTTGTCAATGAAGCAAAGCTGACTGACACAGACCAGGTTCACATATGCAATCTCTTCTTGCTGGAAGCTGGGTGGGACTTAGAAACAGAAACTACTTTGAAGGTTACTGTCTGTTGAATGTCCTTCACAAGGAAGTGAGAAAATAGGCGTGAATGTTTGGGCAATTAATATTTAAAAATGTGTAGGAGGATGCAGCCCCAGGTGAGGTGTCAGTGGTCAGGGTGGCCTAAAAAAATGGAATTGTGTCTTCAGGTTGATAGAGTTGGCAAAGAAATTGCCTTACATTGTGCAGAGTTTTCTGCTCCCCATAAACAGCCTCTACCTTTGTCTTGTGTGATTTAACATAAACTGAGCAGCATGGAAGCAGAGTGAGAACAGCTGTCCATGCTGAGAACGAAGCTTCTACAGAGGAAATATTGGTGGGCTGACAAGTGGCCCTCGGCTCAAGCATTTCCAGTGAAGGGCAAAGTGGAAACCAGGTTACATTCAGTATGTATGTGAGGAGTGAGTGATGTCAGCTTCTTTCTCATTGTGTCAACCAATACCTGACCAAAAGAAAATTAAGGAAGGAAAAGGTTTATTTTGGCTTACAGTTCAAGAGGACACAGTCCATTATGGTAGGGAAGGCATGCAATAGGCTGGCTGCTCACATCTCAGTCAGGAAGCAGAGGGTGACCAGGAAGTGAAACCAGGCAATAAGACCTCAAGGGCCACCCTCTGAGTACCTACTTCTTCCAGCAAAGCTCCACCCCCTAAAGGTTTCAAAGCCTTCCCAAACAGACCCACCAACTGAGAACCAAGTATTCAAATGCATGAGCCTTTGGGGGACATTTTACATTTAAACCACAACAGGAGGGAAATAGTACTTTCAACCAGTTTAGCTTAAAAGGAGGAAAGGAGACAAAATTTCTTTACTAAGTCCAGCTCTCTTCAGTTAGCATATGTTGACTCTCACACCAGCAACCCTTACATCTCAGTGGCTTCACATAATACAGCTTTATTTCTTAATTAATGTCACTTAGGTCAGTCTCATATATATTGGCTATAAGGGTGGTGACAATGGTAGTGTGTGTAATGCTTCTGCTCCACACAGACATTCAGTGTTCCAAGGTCCTTCTGTCCAGTAACCCTGCCATCTACTTGCTAGTGCTTCTTAAATTGTGATCCACAGTGCTGGTTCATGAGACTTTTACTATCAGCTCATGAGGAAACGATCATAAAAGTGACACTATTTAGAACCTTTTGTGGTGATTTAACAGAATAAATTTTTTATTTAAATATATTTTAAAGCTGGGCATGGTGGCGCATGCCTTTAATTGCAGCACTTGGGAGGCAGAGATAGGAGGATCACCATGAGTTCAAGACCACCCTGAGACTACATAGTGAGTTCCAGGTTTTAAAAACTATATACATATATATATATATATATATATATATATATATATATATGTGTGTGTGTGTGTGTGTGTGTGTGTGTGTGTGTGTGTGTGTGTGTGTGTTTGAGAGGGGAGAATGAATTTGGGTATGCCAGGGCCTCTTGCCACTGCAAATGAACTCCATGTCCAGGTGCATGTGCCACTTTGTGGCATTTGGCTTTAATGTAGGCACTGGGGAATTGAACATAAGCTGTCAGGCCTTATGAGCACTGTATTTAACTGTGAAGCCATCTTCCCAGCCCTGGAATATTTTTAGATCCATGAATCTAATAATATAGAAGAGGATTTTTTGTCTCTTTTTTATTATTTATTTGTGTGTGGATGTATATGTGTGTGGATGTGCACACGTGTCACAGCACACGGGTGGAGGAGGTCAGAGACCAACTTTGGGGTGTTTCTCTTCTCCTTTCTCCTGACCCCACTTCCCACTACCATAGATACACTAGATTACGGATGTGCACACCACTTTCTTTAAGTGGGTGCTGGAGGATGGAACTCAGACTGGCAGGCTTGCAAGCAAAGTGCCTTTAACTGCTGAGTCATCCCCTCAGCCCTTTGTGTCTTCTTTTTAATTGAATTTTTCAGCAATTAATATTTGTAGTATTTTACAAAAGCCTCAGGCTAAGGGCCAGACATGGTGGCTCACACCTGTAATCCCAGTACTGGAGAAGCCGAGTCAGCAGGATTACTTGAAATCATCTGGGTTACCTAGTGAGTTCCAAGCTAGCCTAGGTTACAGATTGAGACTGTTTCTGAAAAAAAAGAAAACAATCAAACACACACACACACACACACACATACACACACACACACACACCCCACACGAACAAGAACAACAAAATGATCAGGCTACAGTGGATTAGGAAAAACAATCCTCAGCACTTTGAGGCCTCACCTCAGACACCTGGATCCTCTCTGCTTGATCAAAACAGAGAACGGGGCAGGAGGAGAAATGGCAGGAGTCTGGAGGCTACCTACATACTTCTTATCAGCCTGAATAGGTCATCTGGCTTCACCTCATTTCAAGGCAGTCCGGGAAATGTAGTCTTCCTAGGTGGCCAGTAAGAAGAACAAGTGAATTTAAGGAACACACAGAATCCTTTTCTGCACATGAGGAGCTATCCATGGTTCTCATTGTTCTTTCATGGCCACCACACCCTCCACTGGTTATTGCAGTCACGTCTGCCTCTACTCTACAGCCAGCCACACCTCTTTTCAAAATATTTCATTCATTCATTCATTCATTTGCAAGCAGAGAAGTGGAAGAGATAATGAGTATGGACACACCAGGGCCTCCTACCACTGAAAACAAAGTCCAGATGCATGCACCACTTGATGCTCCTGATTTACATGGACACTGAGGACTTGAATCCTGGGAAGTTAGGCTTTGCAAGAAAGGGCCTTTAACCACCGAGCCATCTCCCCAGCCCCCACATCTCCTTTCTACTTCCGTTGTCCACCTCCACTGCTGTTTCCCACAGCCTTCTCTGCATAGCAGCCAGGTTATATTTCAGTCACGGTTAAAAGGATAATGTCTGAAATTTGTTTCAAATAAGCCAGTGGCGGAGGGAGGTTACCTAGGCAAGAATACAGATGAAACCAGATTGCTCAGACATTGGTGACTCCTAAAGCTGGTTTCAGGGTCTATGCAGGCTCATGATACTTGTCTATTTAAAAGTTGTTAAAAGCATTAGATTATACCCAAGACCACAGTTTCTATTTGTGTAGTGTACTCTGCACAAGGGTACCAGGGGGCAAGTAGAGGCTGAAATGTGCAAGAGAGCATCTCCCAGAGACGCCAGTGTCCTCATAAGGATGTCTCAGAGGCGAGCACAGTCATTCATTACCATGCTTAAAACCTGCTGCTGACTTCCCACGTGGTGATTTCTTTCAATGCCTCTAACTAAAAAGTCGTCAGCAATTTGACGTCAGCTATCTTGTTACAGATTGAATAATGTCCTCAAAATAGATTTCCTTTTAATTCCTGGCACCTGCCAATGTTCCCTTATGTAGCAAAAGGTCTTTGTAGGTGTGATTAAATTAAGGGGAAAATTATTGTAGGTTATCTGGTGTGGCCCATTGTGACCACATAAAGGATGAAGAGGGTCCTGGATGGACAGAGTGGGAGGAGGTGGTGACTAAAGCAGAGATCGGAAGGCTGAGCTGGTGGCTTTGGAAATGAAAGAGAAGACCATGAGTGAAGAAATGTTGGTGTCTTCCAGAGCTGGAATAAACAAAGAAATACATTCTAAAGGGGTGTTGCCTTATGATATGTTAGTTTTAATCCAGCGGAACACACATTGAATTTCTAATTTATAGAACTATAAGTAAACACAGTGGTGCTGTTTCAGGACATTTACTTTGTGATAATCTGTTAGAGCAGCAGCAACAGGAGGCGTATAGAATTATTTTTATTTAGTATTTGTATACTGTCAGACCTCAAAGTCGACCTGAGGGCACCGCAGACTCATTCCTCTAGGCAGCGTGTCTGGCTGTTGCTGGGATAAAGCATCTGATCAGAAGCAGCTTATGAGAGGTGTTCAGCTACCCTCACGCTGCTGACACAAAGCACCTTGTGAGAGGAAAGGGTTTATTTTAGCTTGCAGACTTTCGGGGAGGCTCCATGATGGCAGAAAAAACAAGGTGGCTGGACATCACCTTCTGGCCAACATCAGGTAGACAACAGCAGCAGGAGAATGTGCTAATAACTGGCAAACTGAGGGTGACTAAACCTCAAAATCCACCCCCAGTGACACACCTCCTCCAACAAAACTCCACCTCCCAAATTGACATCAGCTGAGAACAATGCATTCAAAACACTTGAGTTTATGGGGGACACCTGAAAATCAAATCTGCACAGCTGACCTCTCTCATCTCATGCCTGCCCTCTTCCTCTTGCTCACTTGGCTCCCCTCAGCTCCTTCAGGCCTTTGATTTGCCATTCCCTGCCTGACGCTTCCTTCACCCCACTTCCTGTGGCCAGCTGATTCGAAGCATTTATGTCATTTCTGTGACTTTTTGTAACCATCTGTCGTAGTCAGCTCACATGCTGCTGGGATGAATCTCCAAACCAGGCACGGTTATGACAGAAAAGGATTTATTGAAGCTACAGATCCAGGGGAAGTTTCATAATGGTGAAAAGAGGCTGGCCCTCTTTCACAGGTCCAAGCAGAGAAACTCATCACCAGCACCACACACACAGAACAGCAAGATAGGCAGGAAAGAGATTTTTTTCTCCCTCTTTATATAGCCTTAGGGTGTGGTCTTGCAACCCTATCCCAGACTCGTCTCCAGAATTTCTTTCCTGCACTGCCCTCCCAGGAAAGGATGTTAATTTCCAGCTTCTCAGAGTTTCTTTACATCTTAATCCCTACTGAGAGGCTGCCTTCCTATAAACATCCTCAGAGACCCTCCCAAGATAATTAAAAAGATCAAGCTGACAACAAAACCTAACCAGCACACCATCCCTGCAAACAAAGTAGCTGTCCTAGCCTTCTCTTTCTCACCCTTCTTCTGTCCCAGGACTCCATCTCTGGGACAGTACGTTGGAGTCTCATGCTGACTTAGGCTCTTCTTGTCACTGACAAGGTATTGCTGACCTTGACAGCTTTGAAGAATATGAGTCACAGATTTCTCATTTTTCTTTCCTTTTCTCCTCTTCCTCCTTTTTCTTTGCTTTCATTTTTAATCAGCATAGGTTCACCATATAAAATAATGGGTTTCATTATTACATTACCATACATGTATACGATGTACTTTGAACATGTTTACCACCTCCCCCAATTATGTCTTGGTTCTCTTCCTCTTCCTTCTCCCTCAACTGGTCCAGGCCAGGAATTTTATAGACTATGATTCAACTGAGATTTGCCTGGTGTTTGTCTCGTTATTACACTGGAGTCATGATTTTGGGGAGAAAGATCACCACATCATATTCAGGATTTGTGACTTATTATTTCACTTCTGACTACTGACTTTGACAGTGATCACCTGGCTAGGGTTGTGTTTGTTTCAAGTTCTCTAAAAATTGATAGAGATTAGGAGCAACGCAGCCTTCTTTTGTAGGTAGCTAGATAGAGACACATAAATGTTATAACATAACATTAAAAACATAAATGTCAACTTACCCTGGCAAGATCAGAAGGCTACTCCAGTCCAAACCTAAACCTAACTCATCAAGATGGTGATCAGGGGCAGCCTTCTGTTCTCTTTACTTTCTGGCTCTTCCACCTTCTAGGAATTTGGGGGGAAGTCTTCCCCACCCCACTTTGAGTTTGAGCTCTTCTCCCTGACCCACTAACCAATCAAAGTCCATTTAAACTTAATACATTTAAACCTAGTCAATAAATATCCCAAGTTGGTGTTTAATTTACATATAGGTTTGGACCAGTGAAACTCCTTCTCAATACATTAATCCCATTTTTGAATGCTGGCTGGCCATTTTTCCTGGACCCTTCTCTGTCACACACTTTTTGTGTGCTTGCCTTCCTTCAGCTGTCTGTATCCATCATACTTCACAACCGTGAGACAACAAACTCAGTTCTCACCCCCCCCAAAAAAAACAGGTAACACTTGACCATATTCTTCAGAAGATTGCCACAGCATATAGCTCACACTTCAGGAATAAGAAGTTAACCTTTAATACTCTTTTTTGAAGTTATCACATGTATTGGTCTATCTCTGTCTGGAGGGAGCTATGCTATTTCTGAGCTAACCCACCCATTCTCAACCTCATCCTTACCCTGTCCCTGCCAATGGCAAGGGCGAGAATATCTGTCACTTCCATTTGAGGTCTCTTACCAATAAACCATCACCACTTGCAATCTCAATCTTTCTGGTGAAGAATGTGTATTTTTGTCTCAAGCCAGCAAGGATCTAATTTCAAACACAGTACAACAAGCCCGGCTTTACAATAGTCTTACTTGTGGTGTGTGGTGTGGTGTATGTGTGTGTGTGTGTGTGTGTGTGTGTGTGCTCTGTGCCTGTGCAGCGCCCCGTGTGCTCACCTGCAGCAGTGCACTCACCTGCAGTGGCGGGAACCTAATGTCAGGTGTCCCTCTCGGTAATTCATCTACCTCTTCTTTCTTGAGTCGGAATCTCTTACTGATCCTGGAGCTCTCCACTGTTTTGTAAGCTCTGGTGAGTCTCTGGTCTCTGTTTCCCTACAGAACTTGTGTTACAGTTTGCATGGCCACACCCATCTGTTCGTGTAGTCCTGGGGGATCTCTCAGGCCTCCTCAGGCCCTCATGATTGCGCAGGAAGTGCTCTTACCCATTGAGTCATCTCTCCAGCCCACTTGCAATTTTTTATATTATGACATGAAAGAGATAGACAATCTGTTGAAAATATACTTTGTGTTTTGATCTTTTCTTGGGCTAGTGACAGTCATTGTTACGTGGTGCAGGCACCTGGAAAGACAGCTTATAGCCACACAACTATGAAGATAAACAACAGACACTCTGCCGCAGTTAGAAGTCTTAAATGCAAATTTAATTTGAAGTGGGTTTATTGTGACAAAAGTCTACCATAGACCCAGGAGTACCCGTTCTGTCCTGTATGTTAAGTACATTTTTCATCATGGCTAACTCATTGTGCTGTTCATAATAAAAGCACAATGCAGAGCTGGAGAGACGGTTCAGTGGTTAAAGGCACTTGCTTACAATGCCTGATGGCCCCAGGTTCAATTCCCCAGTACCCACGTAAAGCCACATGCACAAAGTGGCACATGCATCTGGAGTTCGTTTCCAGCCACAGGACGCCCTGGTTCTCTCTCTCACGAATTCTCTCTCACTCTCTCTCACTATCCCTCACACTCTCTCTGCTTCAGTCTCTCCATTTTAACTAAATATATTTTTTAAAGCACAATGCAGATTTTAAAGGGAAACAACGTGAGCTGAGTTTTGTCATTTTTTTCCTATATGATCTTGAGCAAATTCCTAAATCTCTCTGAGCTTTGATTTTAGCAAAAAAGGAAAAAGTAGAACTAGATTTGTGGGCTTCTGGAGAGAATTAAATGAGATAATAGCAGTAACTGTTTCACAGGTGCTTAGAAACTGTTTTTGCTAAAGAGTATTGGCCCCTCAAAGGGAGTGCACAAGTAACTCAAAATCTTTTAAAGCTTGGCTTTTTTTTTAAAAGATTAGACAAGATGTCTGTCTAAAGGAAGACATTTGTGTCTCTTCCTGTGGCTATCAGACTATTGTTACAATGGTCCCCAGGGAATTGGAATTTCCCCGGAGAGGCTAAAGCCTGATTGGCATATTGAGGAAGTGACAGCCAAGCCTAGCTTGTTAGAGCATCCGGGACCCAGACTCTGAGCCTAGCAATTCCAGGAACAATACCTGACCTATCTCATCCCCTTTGAAGGATGAAAGCACACAGAGAAGAATCATGGAGG
Organism: Zapus hudsonius; assembly: GCA_004024765.1. Classification (NCBI taxonomy): domain Eukaryota; kingdom Metazoa; phylum Chordata; class Mammalia; order Rodentia; family Dipodidae; genus Zapus; species Zapus hudsonius. The sequence goes on from PVHP010005024.1 coordinate 67,644, forward strand.
CATCTT
>PVHP010005025.1:0-67820 GCA_004024765.1 Zapus hudsonius
CCCTATAACACAGTTTTTAATCAATCCAGGTGATAGACAGTTTAGTTGATTTCATATTTTGGCTATTGTGAATAGTGCTACAATAAACATAATAAAAACATGAGAGTGAAGATACTTCATTTCTTTGAATATATATTCAGTAGTTGTATTATCAGTTTGTTTCCCAATATGAAGCAAGGATAAATGTTTGATTAGATGAAAATACCAATCATGCTGGTTTAATCATTATACCCTATATTCACATGTAAAATAACATTAATGCATCACTTATATATTTACAAATATGAATCAATTAAAATATAAAGAATAGAATATCAACCTAGCAAGTGCCAACTAAAAATAGTGCTACTATTAATACTACTTACAATTAAATAAGTGAATACAGAATGCTACTGATACTAAAGATCCATTTTCATGCCCTCCTCTTCCATTTTGACTTGGCAGAGAAAGCCTTAACCAGAGAATTTAAAATAAGGAAGAATTTAGCCCTATTTGATCATGATAAACCACTTAGAAACTCTCAGATGATCTATAAAATTAAAAGCGAAATATTCCAATAATCTGATAGATTAGCAAGGTCACAGAATGGTGCTTAACAAAGACAGGATGGGGATTTTAGTTACTAGGAATGCAATCGGAAACTGAAATATAAAGCTCAGCACCATTCACAATAGCTCAATATTACCTACTCGTGCAAATGACAAAATATTGCATCATCTAAATACTGAAGAGTATGTAAATCGTTGAGAAAATTTATCAAAGAATAAATGGTGAAAATAAATACCATGCTCAAAGAAACAAAAAAGCCAGCCGAGTAAACAGATAAAATTGAACTGTAGGATTAATGCATTCCCTGCCAAAATCTCATCCTTTTGCATAGATTAGGTCTGTTTTAAGAACTAAAAAAAAGCACTTTCTAGGAAGCCACTCTGGTATTTAAAAAGTCCAAATCAAGGAAATGCCCAAAAGAACATTTTTGCATGCATTTAGTGTCAAACAGGATCAACAAGTTTTTATCTGTTTTCTGAAACCACTGAAAACTGTTTTTCCCCTGAACATTGATGTTCCTCATGATTTGTAGCCCACAGTAATGGACTATCTAATTACTGTACCGTTTTAACTCATATAACTTAAATGTTCAATTTTGCAATGTTTTAACCATGGTTGTTTGTCAGAATTTTATTTACCTGTAGATTGTTTGTTCTGCTTTTTATCAATTTAGTGCTTGTTTAAATTTTAACTTTCTAAATATTGTCATCATGTTTTCGGAGAAATCAGATAGTGAAAATAAGAACAGCAATAATGTGAAGGCTAACATGGTCCAGAAGACTAAATTATGGCATTATTTTCATGGCATATAAAGGTAACATGCAACTGAATTAGATAGAACATTGGCACAGAATGCAGAAAACAGTTTGTAAAAAGGTATGATGGAGAGGGCAATGCAATCTATTTTACTTTCCTAGGATTGAGTGGCTTATTCAGAACCATACTTCAAAAGGGAGGCAGAGACACCAAGTTCCTGTGTTCATAAGGTTGTTGCTTTCTTCTGAGACACAGCATGAAAGATATTCAGCCCTCTATTTATTTGTCTGTGTCTTTCCATGGCCTTCCCTCGGTAGAAAGGGAACAATTTGGGGATGAGACAAGCAAGTATATGTGTCTCACAGTATCTTTCGGGGGTTACTTCCATGGTGTATATAGATAACCAAATCCAACAAGTGATTATTAACTACTGTGATGTGTTTCTATATACCTATGCACACCTTCTTGTGGATTTTAAATCATCTCTAGTTATTTACAATATTTATTACAAAGAAATTTTATAAAAAAAACAGTTGTGATGCTGTATTGTTTAGGGGATGGATGATGACAAGAAAAAAAACTTGTACATATTTGCTGATACCGTGTTTCTTATTTTTTATTTGAAATTGGTTAAATAAACATTGATATAGAATATACAGCTACTGAGTGATTAAATTGATTTGATATTTCTTTTTGTCTTCTAAAAATACAATATTTATATGAAAAACTACACCCACTGAATTAGCATAGGTATACAACACAACAGTCATATTTCCTTAATTGTTCTTTGAAACTAAGTGAAATTACACTGCCCAACTGATAAGTCACAACTAAATGTCCTCTGGAAAAACAACATGGGAAATTTGGATAATAGATGCATTGATGTGGAACAGATTCTCTCAGGTTTTGCATCATTAATACATCCTATTTTATATCAAGTGATACATAATATATTAGTTATACAAAGTATACTAATGTACTCTACTTCTTAGTCATTGTAATTTGAAAGATAGAACTTCCAATTATCTTCTTATTTTCATGAAAATTTTAATTAAGCTACAGAAAATGGAAAACAAATGGTTATTTATGTCTCAGTCAAACCCTAAGTAAAATTGCTCATCCATATGCATAGTTGGCAGGCAGTACCGATGTAAATTTGGCAAATTCCATTCAGTCTATGAGCTTCTTATCAAACCATATGAAAAGATTTTACCTACTAAATATCGCAAACACATTTTACATAGCACAGCTAAAAAGGCATATGTATGCTGGCTGGTGATGTTGAAGCTTTCATAGTTAACATATTTAATAACTTTTCAATGTTTTGAAAACATGCAGTAACACAAGGGATTGTTTTTTGCTTCATAGAAGTAGAGAAAGATAACATTCTAAAATGATGCAGCACTCACTATTGCCAGCCATGAAAAAGACATAAAATTTCTAGTTTGCCCTAAAATCATATTTTAAAAGTATAAGACAAAAATAATGTTCTTACCTAATCTAGAAATCATTAAAGATGAGAATAAAGAAAAGGAACAAATAAGAAAACAAATATATATGATTTCTAAAAAATAACTTCATGGTTTTTGAAGAGGCTACAAGAAACATTAAGAAAAATCAAGTGACACATTTGACTTACCAGATGTTATTTTTTTAGTCAAAACAAAAATGGATATACATATATGTATATATATATGCACATATCATCCTATATACATATATGTATATATGTGTATATATTACTGTAAATACATTATATATACACATATATACTGTAAATACATTATATATACATATATATACTGTATATATATACTGTATATACCAAACCCCAAGATGGTAATAGAGAAATAAAACTATTTCAGAATTCAGAAAAGGACAATCAAGTTAAACAGCAATTTCTCCACTTCTTGTAAATAAAAAGAAAACTATTAACTTATTTGGAATTCAAATTCAAATTCGCAAGTTCAAATGTCTACTGTGAGGCTGAGGCTGGTGAAAAACACCAATATTCCCAGCAATTGGCATGTTGAGGTAGCATGATCATGAGCTAAAGGCCACTTGTACTGCATAGTGAGATTTGTCTCAAAAATTAAACAACCAAACTTCTGTGGCCTTGTGTTATTTTTCGTGAGAAAATGGGTCAACTTATAGTGACATCCCATTCACTTCAAACATTATTTTCAATGTACAGAGTACACATGATCAATTTATAGATGCAAATTCCTCATTGACAAAATTTCTGTCAAAATAAAATAGCCAGTCACTATAACCCTGGCAGGTGCTAGGCACCTCTGTACCTACAAATTTTCACTTGTTATTACATGATAGATATTGTTTTATTAGATAAAATAGATATTATTATTTTATTTTTTAGATAAGGAAACAAATATTTTTAAATCAATTAACCTTGGAGGTGCTATTGAACTCAGCTATTCAAGCACAATGCTTTCTCTCGCCTCCATCAAAGTCATCATTGTACCCTCTCACTCTCTCTCTCTCAAATAAAAATATATTTTTTAAAAATTCTTTCAGACTAGGCTTGTAAGTACAAATGTGTGGCTACTTTTGAAAGCAGGAATTATAACTCTCATAATTTTCAAAGTCTGTTATTACTGATAGGTAAAATTTTAAGTATTATAAGTAAAAAAATCTTTTGGTGACCATATATAATAATAAGAAAAGAGCTGCAAGTTAAGGCAAATTATGTTTTTGACTGTCATATTCAGGTTCATCACATATAAAGGAAAGCTATTGTGAAAGCTGCAGGCAGGCATTACAGGTTGTCACTGAAAATAGGAAGAAGGAGAAAAAATATCTACTCTCCTTAAAAAATAATTATATAATTTTTATTTTTGAATGAAAAGGTGTAATATTCTATAGTACCTTTGAATGTATGTTTTCTTTCTAAAAATTCAAACATTTATAAATTCAGAAATAAACCATAACCTACCATACTTAAATATATAATCAATTTGGAAAATGCTTTTTCTGGTTGGGGAATGCTGCACAAACATTAGAAATTGAGCTTGATCCTCATCATCCACATAAAAAGCCAGGCTGGTATACTTGCCTGCAGTTCCAGCGCAGAGACCAGAGAATCACTGGAGTTCACTGTTCAGTCAATCTGATTGAAACACAGTGAGCTCCAGGTTCAGAGAATGACACTATATTAGGCAAATAAGGCTTATAAGACTATATGCTATATGTTATTATTTATTATATTTTTGCTGGATTAAACTGTGTCCTGGGTTGACTCTTTAAAAAGTTGTACAGTTTATGACAAAAAGCAAAGTAACTACAATATTTAAAAAAGATAAAGTTGCAAGAAAAGGCAAAAACTGTTCATCCTAACTTTATTATTAACTACACTCAGAAATCAAATTAGCTGGGTAGACACACAGATAAGTAGAGAAGAATGGAGAACTCATGATCTGACAAATCAACACAAATTATTCAATGAAAAGGTAGTATTTTCAACAAATGATATCAGTGGTTAGATACCTTCATGCAAACACATTCAGACCCAAAGGCTTCCAAATGTTCTGTATAAACTCCACATCCTATACACAAATTAAATTAAAAAATATTTCTCAATCTCTAATTGCAAAAATTAGAACTCTAGATCTTGAAGGGAACCCTTCACTAACATATTAGATGGAAGTTCTTTTTAGGATACCAAGAGCATATCCACAAAAGAAAGCATGGTGAAATTGGACCTCATAAAGATTAAAATAAAATGTTTTCTGAGAGACACTGCCAAGAGAATGTAAAGACATGTCATAGATTGGGGAAGCCACTTCCAAACTGCCAATGAAACAATATACTTGTGGCCAACATATAAAAATGTTTCTCTATACTTAATGCTAAGAAACTGAACAACACAATTAGAAAATAGATGGATATTGTGATAGATACCCAATGAATCAGGATATATTAAGGATAAACATGGTATATAAAAAGATGCCCAAACACATGTACTATTAAAGAAATCTAAATTTATGGAAGGATATAACTATATAAATTTTACAATGGCTAAACAAAAATACATGCTCAATAGCCAGGGCATCTTAACAAATGGGATTCTTGCATATTGATGAAGAAAGTGGAAAATCATGCAGCAACCATAAAAAGCCAATTAATAGTTTCATATAAGCATATACTAATCTTATATACTGTAGTGAGTATGCATGGAAATCAAGACATGCTGTCATAATAAAATGGATATGTTTATAAAATTATTTTTAAATATCCCACAGTTAGAATATTTCATGTCTCTTGTCAAAGCTTGTAATATCTGACCAAGGATAGTGTATTTAGTAGTATTATACCAGTGATAGTATCATATTTGTAGTCTGTGGATTACTTATAGGGTCATTGTACACTAACACTCTGGTTTATCCACAGAGCTGGGTGGACAGTGTTTTGAGACAGCAGTAGGCTGACAGGCATAGCCACCTGGGAGAATGTGGCAGTGGTCAGCTCTCATTTATTGTATAGATAAAAGTTGTTTATATAGAGGAAAAGGGAGAGGTAGGGATATAGGAAGCAAGGGGATTGGTAAGGGCAGGGTTGTCTGTGGATGTCTCATGAGTGGATTGGCAGGGCCCAGTACCCTGTGGATGCCTAGTTTGCATAGATAAGTTGGGGGGCTTTCTACATGATTCTAGAAATGTATAGAATGGTGATGGCTTCAGAGGAACTGTAACCTTAGACTTTTATTTTACAGATTTGTTATTACAGCTGGGGTGAGTTTAGGCTTTGAATTGCCTGCTTATCTCAGGGTTCACTGTGGCCTGCCTGGAGGGCTGGAGGGTCTAGGATATGGTTGAAATAATCTGGGTCTCAGGCTTGCCTCAATTTCCTTTAACAGAAGGAAACAGTTACCTGGGATGCCTACTGGTCTCAGCAAATAATCCTATATCCTCTGTGCCTCTTAGTAGGGTCCCACAATATTTTGATTATTGGTAACATGGGGAAGATGGAACAGAGTAAGGAAAGAATCTTACATCAGAAAGAATCTTAGAGCCAGAGCATGGAGATGGGCCCTCTGGGACATTATCCCCTGGACATGAAGAAACTGATGTATTCATGACCTCTCAAGATTAAAGCCATCAACATTTTACATGGATGAGCGAGGAGGGAAAAGAAAGAGGAATCAAAAAGAGGGATTACATGAAAAGAGAAATGGGTCCACTGGATTGTGGAGGTGGAAGGGGACTAATGAGGTAATGAGGGTAAGGGGGAAATTATGATTAAATTACAGCATGCTCGTGTATTAAAATTCTCAATAAGAATACTTGAGTTTGGCAATATTTTTTGCAACAGCTCTGTGAGTCTAGTATCATTCCAAAAATATGAAACTGAAATAAATGAATGATGTTGTGATTTTAATGTAAAATGTTCCCAATGTGTTCATGTGTTTGACTCCTTGGTCCATATAGGTGGAACCTTTAGGAGGAGTGTCTTGTTGGATAAAGTAGGTCACTGGAACCCAGCCCCACTCCTTGTTTTTCATCCTCTGCTTTTTGACTATTGCTACAATGTGAGGTAGCCACCCCCACCTGCTCTCATGTCTTCCCTGACATGATACAATATATCCCCCTCAAAAGTATAAATCAGGCTTTGCATGCAAGTGCCTTTAACCACTGAGCAAACCCTCCAGCTCTTCTTAAATTCTTATTGTTAAAGATATGTGTGTTATTCAACTTGCAATGTAGCTGTAGATGTAAGAGAAAAAAATAAACTCTGACATTTTTCATAAAACTAATTGGAAGTTTCAAAGGATAATGTTTCTTTAAAGTCTGTAAAATCAGTGAAGTCCACACAGTTCAATAGAATATTGATCATGATGCTAGTAATAATATCTAATGTACAAAACACTTAATTTCGTAATAAATTCGTAATTTACAATAAGCTAAAGATGTGAATTTTTACTATCTTAGTTTAATAAGTGGGGAAATGAAGGCACATAGATATTAACTAGTATAATTTTGATCACAGAGCTTGATAGTGACATCACTGGGACTTTCACATGAGAATGTCTGTATTAAAGTATGAAAATTTTTAATGTGTAAAATAAATTCTGGACTTACTCCCAATAAAGAGAAATAGCCACTTTCAACAATTTGATGTCAACTCTCTTTGATGTGTGTTTTCATCTTTCATTAATACATTAATAAGCAAAATATTGACTGAACATATTTATTATGTTGGTACTTGCCCTAGGAGCATGGACTACAACTTTTAATCTGGAGAGACAGATTAAAGATTAAAGATGGAGAGGACAGTTCTAGGTGAAAAGAACTAAAGGGGGATAAGGGATAGAAAGTAGCAAAACATTTCAAGAACAGTGTGCATAAGGAGAGAAGAGGATGGCCAAGGAATGACCAACATGAAGGAGAGAACAATTTATAGGTAGAGGAGCAGATCCCTTAGGACAGTAATATTGCTTTTGCAATTTTCTGTGTGGTGGACTAGAGCCAAGGCCAGCATGGAAGCCCATGTGGTTGGAATTGACACAGTTCATTCAGAAAGTCTCTCTGTACACACAATACCTGTTATTAAATATTCCTTTAATTATGTGTTGGTTTCTAAATAAAGTAGTGTAGTGTTTTCTTACCCATTTCGACCCCAGTTTGCAGATGATTTTGCTCTGTCCCCATGGCCATACTTCCTTAGGGAAATAATCTTGGGTGTCTTTGGAAGAGGCATCCCTTGGACATTCTTGCCACGGCTTCATCCCATCCTGGTCCTGAGAGATCTCAGTGTAGCTGTTTTTATTCTCAACATCCCATTCTCAGTGATCCAAACACACACACACACACACACACACACACACACACACACACACACACACACACACACGCAAAAATTACTCATTGGTTTCAAGAAATTAAGGTCTCTCAAGGCCTTCAGTGGAGGGTGTGGCTGAACTCTTCTGCCACCTTGTGACTGATTCCATTTTTCCCTTCTCATCTGATGCATACTTCTCTAGAAACTATTAAAATATGAGTAAAGTTTTCTTGAGAGGCTCATGACAAAACCAAAACCAAAATATGGGTATGGAAGACACAAAGAACTTTTCAGCAATAGCTAATACCAAAGATGTACTTAAAGGGCAATGACGGTGAATAGTGAAGTATGGGCCTTGAGAAGAACAAAGAACCATACTGGGCATGTTAAGGAGGATCTGGGGAATGAAATGGCAATGTTTTCCCATATTTGGTTCCTTCCTAGACCTATACTTGAATCTCTATACCTTCTCCAAGGCAAATGCCTTAAACTCAGTGTTCTCTACATTTCATTTTTCACTGGAGACCAAAACATCTTCCCATACTAAAGTCAATGTTTCTCAAATGATTGTATGAAGTAGATATTATGGAAATGGCCATTCTGCTAAAAGGGGTCTACAGATTCAATGCAATCCCAACCACACTTTCTGTACCATTCTTAAAAAAATCTTAAAATTCCTATGGAATTACAAAAGACCCCAGATAGCCAAAGTAAGCCTTAGTAAAGAGAATAACTGTAGAGATATTACCAAACCTGGGTGATAACCATAAATAGAACATGGTACTGGCACAGAAATAGAAACATAGATCAATCTAATAGAATTGAAGATCCAGACATAAATCCAGGCAAATGCAGCCAAAATACCCAAAAATCATATTGAAGACAATATGATATCTTTAATAAATGGTGCTGGGGAAAATGGTTTCTTAGAAGGAGAAGAGTGAAAGGAAATTCTAACTTCACCAGCACAATACTCCATATAGAACAGACATCTGAACATATAACTAAAACTCTTAAAAAGGAGGTAGTACACTACAACATATGGGCAGAATGAGATGAGTCAGGCAGTCCATGATGCTGTGGCCCTGGAAAGCCAGTGTCAGGTAGATTACAAAGTGAACTTTCATTTTATTCTGGTTAACAACGTGGATGGCCACCTCTATGAACTCACTAGGCGAATGCCTTTTCCAGTGAACCATGGATGCAGTTCAGAGGACTCCCTGCTTAAGGATGTAGCCAAGGTCTGCAAAGACTTCACTAAGTGAGCAAAAGCAGAGGAAGTCCACTTCTCAGCTGTGCACTCTGCAAGGCATCCTAAATCCCAGGTGGGAACTACAGCCCTGTCCATGGTCTGCAACCTGTAGTGGCTTTTGTACTTGCCATCACATCTGCCTCCTTTCATCTGTAGCCCTTTTCCCTTAATTCCATCCAAACTCTATCAAGCTCAGTGTCCTGCCATGCAGCCATGAGCTTCAGATGTGAACCATCTTCCCCACTGTAAAAATACACATACACACACACACATACACACACACACACATACACACACACCCCACATGGCTAATAAACATTTAAAACACTGTTCAATATCCTTAGCAGCCATCAGGAAATTGTAAATTTTAAGAATTCTGATATTCCACCTTACCCATTCCAGTTGGAATGATTATTATCAAGTAAATGCTGGTGAGGTTGGGGGGGGGACAGGAATCCATGTTCACTGTTCGTAAGGGTATAGACTGATGCAACCACTATAGAAACCAGTGTGGATTCTTCCCAAAAGAGCTATGAAATTATCCAGGTATACCACTCCTGGGCATATACTCAGTGAACTCTCTACCCTGCTGCTGAAGTACAACAGAGTGCTAGCTAGGAAATGGAATAAGCCTAGATGTCCATCAATTACTGAGTGGATGACAAAGTTGTGGTTCATACACACAATGTTAAGGAAAAATGAAAAAAAAAGAAAATAGATAAAATTGGAAGCTGAGTGAGATAATCCAAGTTCAGAAAGACAAATAGTATCCATTATCTCTCATATACAGATCTTAGCTTTGAAGTTCAGATTTCTGTGTTTAAGCTGAAGTGAGTCAGTACAGGCACAGAAATAAAAAAAGTACCCAATAAAGATTATATTTTACACAATAAATTAAGTAAAAGGATGGTTTCTATGCTATGCAATTTTATCAATAAAAATACATTTAAAAAAAAAACTTCTGCACATTCGTAGCCTGCTCCCAGGAAATTTGTCAACTTGTCCATAGTCCAGGCCCTCTCCCCTTTCCAAGAACAAGACTGCAATGCACACAAGGTTTCATAAAGATCACCCTAGGATACCACTTTCATTACATCTATAGGATCTCAGAGGCCCCTTTAAGATTTTGGCTTTATATTGTTAAAGGTTGGCACCTAGATCCAGATCTGTATTTTTACCTTTTGTTGAGTACAGATGAAGCCCTCCCCTTCCTACATCCCATCTTCCACAGTAGGAAATCATCCTTAGCTCAGCCCGATACATTTTCAATCCCTCCCTCTCTACTTGGTAGAACTATGTCCTGAAAGAGTGCTTCCCATGTTGAAGTAGCAGATGACCTCTGTCACACATTTCCCATTCTTTGCTATACCAAGTGTTTCACAACTCATGGCTCAGATACCATTACTTATCTGATAGTGGATTGTGGTAAAGTTATTGAAAATGTCATTTTAAGTTACAAACGTGAATGGAAATATGACTCTTGGACAGACAGTGACCCTTTAATTCTTTTATTTTGGCATATTTTAAAATAGAATATATACTTTTCAGTAATTTCAATTTATGTAATTTCAAAAGAATTTCAGGGTCAAACAGGGTCATTATAGCTGTATCTCCAATTCTATTACACAACAATAAATCCTCTATGCCTTTTGGGAAATATTTGCCTAAAAACTTGGAAAAGATTTCTTCCACTTCTGGGTTGGAAACAAAATATTCCAATCTCAACAGGAGAGCTTTATGAATTAATTACAGAACACATCTGAGAACTGAATACACACAGAAACCTAACTGAATTAAAGTTTAGATGTTACAAGCCATTCTTAGGAGCTGAGGCCCACTGGTGTCATTGTCTCTTAGGGTAATGTGGTAGTCAGAGTAGATTTCCTCAAAGATCATTAGAAAGAAAACTAGCCAAATTATTAAATTTTATTGATTATATTAAGTACATCTTGACAGATTATAATTCTAAGTCTTATGAAAGATGTCTAGAGATGCCCATCAAATCTCCCATTCAGGGATTTCCCTAAAGAAATGGAAATAGAACAATGATAGGTGAGAGCAGGAGGGTGTGAAGAGTCAGGGATGGTTAACTGAGGGCAAGGTAGTAGCTAGAAGAGGGACATGGCAGAGTTGGGCCAAGAAGTTGCCCCAAGGTGTACAGAGCACAGGAGAGCATCTTGCAGCGGTTATGCAGAGAAACAGAACTGGCAATTTTTTTTTTCCCAAGGCACATAAAAGTTTCATTAAGTATGTTCCTTCAAACTGACAAAAATGAGAGGCAGGGGATTAAGACAGAATACAATCTCCTGAGGCTGGAAGATCCATAAGCAGAGCTGGGGAGTAAAGAAAACTCCCCATTGATTTAAAAATGGTTTGTTGTTTTAAAAGAAAGTAGATGGCAGAAAGACAGGAAGATGCTGTATATTCATAAAAAAGCACCTTAGCCTGATGCATGGAGAGGTATTTGAAATCTCCATGAATTGAGATTTGAAGTTTTGCTTGAAGGAATGCCTTTCACCCTCAAAATATTTTAAGCCATCACTGTGAGGTTGAATGTAAGTATATTTGTAAGAAATCACAGATATCACTCAACCTCATTCTGGATCAAAGGCCACATTTTAATTTGATCTGACAGAAGGATAGGAGTAGCTTTCCTTAGAGGAAATAAGATTTACTTTAAAGGGCTGGAGAGATGGCTCAGCGGTTAAGGCACTCGCCTCCATGGTTCAATTCCTCAGTACGCACATATGCCAGACCCACAAGGTGGTGGCCCTGGTGCTCTCTCTCTCTCTCTCTCTCTCTCTCTCTCTCTCTCTCTCTCTCTCTCTCTCTCTCTCTCTCTCTCTCTCTCTCACACACACACACACACACACACACACACATCTCTATCTCTCTGCTTGAAAATGAATTAAAAAAATTTTAAAAAAGATTTACTTTATTTTTTTTATTTTTTAAATATTTATTTTCTAAAATTAGCAAATATTGTATTGGTATCCACCTTTCCCTCCTCCCTGTCCCCAATCCACTGGGTATCTTCCTCAGTGGGAATACTGGATCAATCTATAGGGTAAGGGGTTATGGGTAGCACAGGGTCAGCCAGGTTCCCCCCCCCTTTGTGTGCTGTAGCAATGTAGCAATGTAGCAATGGGGCAATGTCTCTGGATATCCCCCCATGGCTCTTACAGTCTTTCTACCCCTCTTCACTCAGTTCCCTGAGTCATGGTGGGTGTATTTTAATTCTGTTTTATTGTTGAGACCTTAAGAGTCTCTGTGCTTCAACTTTAAGTTGTTTTGGAAGTCGTTGGTGGATGTCCTGCAGACTTATCCTGTATTGATTGATTGGCTGTGGTTATAGGTCTCTTGCTTACCCAGCCACTTTCTCAAGGGTTTCATTTGGGGTCTACACCATAGGCCTGGGGTGGTTCATCTCTTGCTGGGATGTCAGCTTTCTTCCTGTGGCTCATTGCTGGAGTTGGAATGACCACGGCTCTTTCACTGCCTTCTGAAAAATACAAACATAATCTCCATTGGAGAGTGAGATCAGTATAGGTTAAATGAGATACACATTTCTAATTTGGCAAGATTCTTTTGAAATTAGCCTCTCTGTAATTCTAGTTTCTAATTGCTTGCAAACATTGTCTCCTCATACAATGAAAAATAAACAAGGGGAAATTAGATGAAATTAGTCCACAGATAAGCATGGAAATGTCAAATAAATGGGAATTTGAAATATCCTACATGTTTGCATTGAGAAAGAAAGATTAAAATAACTATAATTGATGTGATCTGCTCTATTTTCACAGAGGTAGGTAACACATAAAACAATGAGGTATTTCAGCTAAAGAACAATTAAAAAGAACAAGTAGAAGTCTTGTATTAGAAAAATACAATGCAAAAATGAATCCAATGGGCATAAGAGCAAATTAAATACAGCAACAAACGATAAACATGAAGATAGATCAATAAAAAGAATCCAAATTGAAATATAGAAAAAAAGAAATGTGTAAGCAAATTCAAGTGCCATGAGGTAATATGCATGCATATATAGAGTATGAATTATTTGAAAAAGCAATGGTCAAGAATTATATTAAAATGATTAAATATATTAGCCTATCTACCCAACAAGTTTATCAAATATCAGTCAGGATGAATAAATGTTTATTATTATGAAACTACAGAAAGCAAAACATAATGAAAAAATCTTAACAATATAGAGATGGATCAGTAGCTAAGAAAATGTCCTGTATAAGCCTGAGGGCTGGAGGAGGCCTGACAGACCACTAGAGTTCAGTCTCTAGGATCCACATAAACAGTTTCACATGGCCATGCACCCCTGCAACCCCAGTCTCATAGTGGAGCAGAATTGCAGGAGTTCAAGGGACAAAAAAAAAGACAAGCTCTAGAATCAGTAAGAGGTAAGAGACTCAGGCTCAAGTAAGAATGGGTAGAAGAACAATGGAGTAAGATAGCCAATGTTCCCCTCTGGCTACCACAGGCAAGCACATGGATTGTTGCATGGGCACAAACTGATGTATACACAACACCCCCCCTCCACACACACACACACACACACACACACACACACACACACACACACACAAGAGTAATCTTAAAAGAAACAAAGTGGTGAAGGTTTCACACAGTAGAACAGGAATAAGAATGATCTCTTTGTCAGATGACAACTAAAAAACAATCATTTTCAAATTATTTTAAGCAAATACATAAAAACACAAAAATTACCTGTTAGTGGGGTATCATGAGATATTTTCATATATGTGGTATAATCAGGTCACATGTCTACCTCCTCAAATACTTATCATTTCTTTATGATAAAAACATTGAAAACACCCTTTTCTTGCTTTTGAGATTCACAGAACACAGTCACCATACCATTCAGAAATCCTTTCTGCAGCCTAACTGCATTGTGATGATCTGAGGTTTTTTGTACTCATAAGTATCTATTACATATTCTGATGCAAAATACATGATAACGAGGACACAAAGGATACAGAAGGAGTTTAAATGGAATTCAAATGTTATAAATCTCTTATTCATGAACACTAGATACATTTTTACATGTACATGCTAAGTTAAAGAAAAATCATGGCTGCCAATGCCTGTAATCGAGCAAGATTAAAGCAGGAATACAGTGAGTTCAAGGCTGGCTGGAGGTATAAAAAAACATTGGCTAAAGAAAATAATTTATTAATAAGACACTCAATATAACCATTTAAGAAGAAGATTGAAAATAAATAGTTTATACAGAAAGTAAAATGAAGCTCTAAAATTTAATTATTCTAAATGTAAAATGAAAAAGAACATATTCAGAGAAAAAATGTATCACTATAGTCAATTTATGTACAATTCTATTAGTAGTTAATAAAATATCAATCTATTATAAAACGTATATTGTAAGAATATAATTTTTCATTGTTTTTAGCATATACTGATTATATACAATAATGGCTTCTTTGTGACATTTTAATACATACAAAATGTATTTTTATCATAATCACTGTCATTACCTCCTCTTCCCAGCGATCACTTTCTTCTTCCTAACTACTGTTCCTCTTACCTTTACTTTCCATGAACCTTGTTTTTGGGTTGGTCATGACAAAATGAGTTTAATTAGGGTTGCTTACAGGAACATGAATGAGAAATTATTTTCGTAAACAAATCATAAGTATCTACACCACTGAAGAAATGTTTCCGTTTCCCCAGCAATAATTAACTTTACTAAAAATACTTGGGGAGGGGCAGTGCCTTGTGAATCCTTTCCCATCAATTATGGAAGGTTGATGATCTCATGCAGATCTTATTTCTGAATGATATAAATTCTACTAAATTCAATCATAAAAAGACAGCCTAAAAATGGACAACAAATTGACATATTCAAAAAAGATAAGCAAATGGCTTTTAAGTACATAATAGTGCTTATCATCAGAGATGAAAACAAAATAAAAAAAAAATTACAAAGTAAATGTCACTTCTGTTAAGAGATGGGTACCTGATATATTCAGAGACTTTTTAAAAAGCAGTAATAAAAAAATGAAACAATCCAACCATAAAGGACTGAATGTAAAACTCACCTGAGGGAAAAAAAAAATATATATATATATATATATATATATATATATATATATATATATATATATATATATATATATATATATCTTGGTTTTAGCATAAAAGTCATTAAGTAAAAGTGTTGCCAAATCCTGTATCACAAAGGTATTGTAAATTAAATATAAATTACAGTAAGCAGATTCCACAATGAGTCTACTAAAATGCCTGAATTCTCAAACATGGACAATAAAAATGCTCACAAAACTGGGTGTGATAAGGATTTTTATCCATTGCTAAATTAAAATAGTTGTACAGATACTATGGGAGGCATGTTTCTGAGTTTTTAATAAAACTCAATATATCACAATATAGTCTTTCAATATATACCTATGGCTTCAATATGCACACCCCCACACATGTGTACCCACATATATACAAACATGCATATATACCAAACACGAATGCAAGAAATATGTTCTCACTCCTGAGTGAAATTTTAATATGGATTGTATAGAAGTGTAGAAGAGGAAGGTTGCCCCTGCAGTCTAGGAGAGGAGGAAGGGGCATAGATGGAAGTGAGATACAGATATAAAAGTAGAATTAGAAAGATAGTATAAGCTCTAATGTCCTATAGTACACTAGGATGAATGTAGATTTCAAAAGTTTATATTTTACAGAAAACTAAAAAAAATTATTGTATGGTTCCTAAGACAAAAATAATATTTAATGAGATGGAAATGCTCATTTATTTGATTAGATGACATGTATCTAATCATCACACTACACCATATATATACAATTATTATTATATGAATGCACAATATGAACACTGAGGCTCAAAGTAAACTATAGATTTTAAACTATTTAATAATAATATAGGAATACCAACTCCTTAATTATAGCAAATGCACTAATAAAAATATTCATGATAAGGAAATCTGTGGGTGGGAAAGTCAAGAGGGAAATTTGGACCTTCCCATCATTTGTTCTAAAAACCTAATTCCATTTTTAAATACTCTGTTAATAAAAATAAATAAATAAGAACCCCAACTAAGGCCTCATTTCTTGTCCAGTGTAATACCTAAAACAAAGATGACAAGCAATATAAATTGGACAAGGGTGGAACACTTCTGCTTGCTAATTGAAATATAAAATTATTCAGGGTTGGACAGATGGCTCAAAAGTCGTGTGCCTCCTGCATAAGCATGAGCCCCATAAGAGAGCTGAAACAACAGAGTTCAAATCAACAAATCCCACGTAAACAGCTTGGTATCACCACAAGTTCCTGTAAGTCCAGTCCCACAGGAGAGCAAGAATGAAGAATCATCAGAGCTCCTTCATGCTCCAGAATTAATAAAATGACTTCAATTCAAACCAAGAACAGTGTGGAAGAGCAATGGAGCAGGACAGCCAAAGTTTTGCTCTGGCCACTGTAGACTATTGCTGTGACCCCTGGTGAGCATACGCAGTGAAACACTATAACAGAGAGAGAGAGAGAGAGAGAGAGAGAGAGAGAGAGAGAGAGAGAGAGAGAGAGAGAGAGAGAGAGAGAGAGAGAGAGGCATAAGGAATAAAGACAAGAATTAAGATTAAAAATAAAATTGTAGAATCATCAATTCACATTCTCAACTATGTTCAAATAAAAAATATTTACCCTACAAAATTATGTGCTACATATCTAGAATTCCCCTATATTCTGATAGAGTGTAAAATGTTCTATCCTGTGTACATAGTATCTTATAAACAAACACCAGCCCTTTGACCCAGCCATTCAACTCTAAGTCATTTACCTATGATAAATGAAAGCAGATGTTCTCAAGGACATGAAAAAAATGTTAATAGCAATCGTTTTTCTTAATAGACCCAAATTATAAATATCTCAAATGCTGAAAAGTAATAGGTAAATTAATTGTTGAGTTCATTTCAGAATTTAAAGAAAAATCAACAGCATGCTTACAATATATATGATATATTTACATCTCAAAAGTTACATGTTGGACAAAGAAATATAGACAGAAAAAATACTATGCTGGTTCTAATTTATGAAAATTGAGAACATACAAAAAAAAAGATGGTGAGTGAAATCAGAAAGTGCCTGTTTTTAAATGCAGGAACTTTGACTGGAAACGGAAAGAGAAAATGAAAACATCCTTTATTTTCTTTGGGTTTTAGAATGCCCAGTGGCAAAGCTCACTCAACGAAACACTTTAAATCTGTGCATTTTGAGGTATGTGAATTATACCTAAATTTTAAAAAAAGATTAATTCAGCACTGGTTGAATAGCCGAGAAAGCTGGCTTTGGCAGCAAGCTGACCAGGTTACACATCTTGATTCTGCTAATCGATTGCAAGTCTCAAACAAGTAAATTAACCTTTTCAGACTGGGTTCTTGACACACAAAAGGAAGCTGAATATTTAAGGATTTTTTTGAACAATGAATAGTTGAATGTAAAGCTTTGAGGACGATATTTTACCAGACAGTAAGTATCAAAAAATGACACTTTGAGTACTTTAATGAGGTCCTGACAATTTTTCTTTCAAATAGCTTTTATGTCTGTTATCTTCTTGCTTTGTTTGTTTTTCTGATTATCCTGTCTTTTTGAATGTTCAAGAGTTTTCCCAGCTTTTTTTTTCATTGATACAATGAGCATGATATACCCATAACACTCATGTTCCATGCAGAAATGAGTACTTGTTTATTTCTGTCAAGTATGACCAATATATGTTTTTAAAAGTACAATAACACCTAATTGCACTAATACCACTGTAAAGTCGGTATGTGAGGAGCAGTAAGATCTCACATGAGGTTTTAGTCTGTAGTTTTACATAAAGCACACTTCAAGGCATTGAGTGAATACTTAACAAAGGTATTTGATAAATAATTCTAACGTTTGTGAAAATACAACTTTTGTACTCACGAGTACCTATGACAAGTCTAACTATGTAAGAGTGAAAGTGAGGCAGCTCTGGAGCTGGTGCAGTTTCACTCAGCCCCTTACTGACCACCCAGCATGCACTAAGATACGAAAGTAAGCAAAGAAAATCTCCAGTCAGCTTTTAGTCAAACATGTTCCCATTACTATGATGTTATTCTTAGTTTTCCTTCCCTAATTTCTTCTCAATATTTTTTCTCATTACACACTATATAAGTCATTGGAATCAGAATACAGACAGATGCCTTCCTTCCATGAATGCTTTCTGTTTATTTCATTTTTTGTCTTCTACCAATCTTGAATTGTAAAGCTGTTCCACAGAGCAAGCTGTGCCCATGAACAAGAAAATGAAATGTCCACAATACTTGGCCCCAACATGTTAAGAAAGCCACATGCACAGAAGACTGATGGGGCATCTGAAAGATTTCAGTAAGATAAAAGGATTTCTAAGTCTCGTTTGGACTTGTGGTCTAAATATCACTCTGAAAATAAATAAGAATCACTCATCTGAGGATTTAATGAATCTTTCTTTTTTTAATGTGTTGAGCTTTACAAAAGGTGTATGTCCATTGCTTCCTGAAGAGTATTTGATGTTGGGATATATCACATAATTAGCTAAATTGAGCCTTTTGTGTGATTTGAATCAGAAAACATTGACTGTGTGAATTAAATAGTTGTATTTTCTGATGACAAACTGAAGTTAATTCTGTACTGCCCCCTCAGCAATCAACAGTTAATCCCCAATAAATCCTGTGGTTGATGAATGCTTCCAAGGAATGGTTATGAGTTACCTCTCATTCCTAATTGTACATAATTGTATTTCTTTGTTTCTCAAATTTTCCTAATCCTTTCTTTGTGGCTTTTGTGTTGGCTGTTTACATATTTAGGGGCTTTCTTCATAAAATGGGTTTGGTGGGAGTTAGAGTTCTACTGCAGAATTATTCAGAGATCCAAGTCAGTGAGGATTTATGATGAGCCATTTGTAATGTGGAATGATCCACACCATGGTGTATAAATGCTAAATCTGTCATCATTTTGGAAAACAAATGCTTATTGGCAGAACTTAATTTCTGATTAATGTATGCATTTGAGTCAGCACAGAAGAAAGCACATTTTAGTCAGGGTAGAAATGTCATGGGTTGAAAAACAAACTGAGCTGCTGAGTGGCAGAGATGAAGATGGGGAAGATAAGTGTTATATCTTTATAGTACAGTTGGCCTCTCTCTAGTGTTTCTGATCTCCAATACCACAGGCAAGTCCTATAGGGATGAGGGCTATGAACCTAAGGCTATCAAAACCATGAAACATCATGCTATTTGTGATCTAAAAGTCACTTTCTGTATTAGAGGTAGCCTTTTTTGTGTGTGCTCAAAAGTAGTTTATTAGCAGGCATTATTAAAAAAAAAGCCACTTGATTGAAAAAAATGTTACAAGAAATACTAGCCTTTCAACAGCCAGAAATTCTGAAACATCCATCCTCTCAAATTCTCCTCTCATTATTTAAGGCATAGAAGTATTGGGATGTATGTATGTCTTAATTTGGATCTGCAAATTATCAAATTTGAGGAAGACTTGCTAAGGGTATTTTAGGAGGAGTAACATAAAGCCTTCATCATCCTCTTCTGCCACCTTGTGGAATCTTTTTCACCAGAGTGGATTCGCCTTAGGCTACAAACAGCCTCTTCTAAGGGAACTGTCCTCAATGTTAATTATATTGCATATTATTTATATTTTTATAGAAATTGCCCAACAAAATTGAGATGACCACTACATTTCATGAAGAAAGTATTATGCCTTTACCCAATGAATTTGACATCTTCTGCTAGTATACCCTACCCTGGAGCTGAATTTTATATATTGAGTACATTTCCCAGGATTTTTTTTCTTTTATTCTTCATCTATAATTTTCCTATATACCTATTTGGGGTGATTTATTTATGCATTTGCTAATTTCCTGTACATTTCTTGAATTTTAATTTTTAAAATGCCTTTCACACTCTATTGCCACATTTCATTCTTTCCACAAGTAGAGTTCCCTGTATTTAAAAACACTGTCTTCCATAAATTTCTATCACATCTTAAACTTCCAAAATTCCTTTCCTTCCCTTCCCTCTCTACTAACTACAGTTTTCTCTGCCTGCGTCAGAAAATGTATTCTTCCAGGCATGTGTCAGGAGCTTCTCTCTAGATGCAGTTCTGTAACTGCACTCAATCCCCCTACTCTATTTTCATAAAGGCTAGGCAAGCTGGACTGCCAGATCATATGTCTTCTGAGCCGACACTGTTATGTGAGAGTGCCGCTGGGCTGCTCTGCTTGGCTGTCCCCTGTCCCAGACACTGCTCATCAATCACTCTTCTCTGTGCTTCCCACGGGGTCCCTGAGAGAATAAACTACCTTGAAAACTCCCCGCTTTTCCAAGACAGAACCTGAATTCCTTCCTATTTTTTACACTTACATTAAATTATTATCGCTGTCTGCTATAACTCTGAATCTCTCTTACGTCAATATGCTGCTTTTCTGAGCACAAACCACACTGTCTCCCCCCTCTTTTGGACATGTTCCATGTTGCCAGTGGTCTGTCCCCACATCACACTGCAGCATGGTAATTTTTTTTAAAGCAGAAATCTGTCCCTGTCACTCCCTTGTGAAAACTCATGCTTCAAGAGTCTGACCCAGCTGCGTTTGGAGACGGGACAGCAGGAGAAGGGATCCTGTGTCAGCCAGGACTTTGGTAGACGCCCCCCTGCACTATCCACTTGTGGTGGTCGGGGGCGGGGAAGGGGCGGGCTTGAGCCCCCTCCCCCCTCCTCCTTACTGCGGAAAGCTGCAGAGCCAGCCAGCTCCGCTCTCACTTCCTATTCAGCACTCAGCCGGGAGGGAGCTGCTGCTCTGCAGCCACAGCCACGTAGACATTCTTGTCTTTGGAGGAAAAAGCCCAGCAGCTGTCGGAGGGAAAGAGGCACCAGCTGTCAGCCAAGGGACATGTCACAGCCAAGTAAGAATCCCGATGATTGCAGCCCTCCAGCAGAGGCCCCTAAGCCTCCTGTCTATAGCCGCCCTACTGTTCTGATGCGGGCCCCGCCTGCTTCCTCCCGGGCTGCTCCGATCCCTTGGGATCCACCTCCAATGGACTTGCAGGCTTCCCTGGCCCCTTGGCCAGCACCTCAGCCTGTCTGGGAGGCTCCGCAGGGCCAGCTGCCTGCCCCGGTGGCTCAACTGCCGCAGCCTCCCACCCTTGGGGCCCCGATGGTCCAGCCATCCCCTCTTGGGGCGATGGGCAAGCCTCCAACTCCCGGAGTCTTGATGGTCCATCCTCCCCCTCCTCCTGGAGCCCCAATAGCCCAGACTCCAACTCCCGGAGTCTTGATGGTGCATCCTTCTGCTCCTGGAGCCCCAATTGTCCATCCACCCCCTCCAGGCACCCCAATGTCCCACCCTCCTCCTCCTGGGACCCCAATAGGCATTCCTCCCCCTCATGGGACCCCAATGGTGCACCCTCCTCCACCGGGGACCCCGATGGTGCCTCCTCCTCTGCCGGGGACCCCGATGGTGCCTCCTCCTCCACCTGGGACCCCAATGGCCCATCCTCCCCCACTGGGGACCCCGATGGCACACCCTCCACCTCTGGGGACACCGATGGCACAGCCAGCAGCTGCAGGAATCCTGATGACCCAGCAGTTGACACCAGGAGTCCTGATGGTCCAGCCTCCAGCACCAGGAGCCCCGATGGTCCAGCCTCAGATGGTCCAGCCTCCACCACCAACAGCATTGATGACCCAACCTCCACCTGTAGGAGCAGCGATGGCCAAGCCACCATGTCCTGGTGTCCTGATGATCCAGCCTCCAGGTGTGAGAGCTCCGATCATTCAGACTCCAGTATCAGGAGCACTGATGGCACAGCCAGTGCTACCCCCTGGGCAGCCTGTGGCTACTTGGGCTCCACAGGGTCAACCTTTGATCCTGCAAATCCAGTCTCAGGTGATAAGGGCTCCTCCACAGGTACCCCCTGTCCCGCAGCCCCCCCAGGTGCAGCTGGCCACACCCCCTGGCTGGCAACCAACCTCCCCCACCTGGCAACCCCCCCAAAGCTGGCCTGCCACGCCTTTGACCTGGCAGAGCACACAGGTCACATGGCAGGCGCCTGCGCTCGCGTGGCAGGCCCCCCCACCTGTGCGCCAAGGTCCCCCACCCATCAGGCCTGGTCCACCACCAATCCGTCCTGGTCCACCTCCAGTGATGCGACAGGTACCACCTGTGATCCGTCAGGTCCCTCCTGTAATCCGCCAGGCACCGCCACTGATCCGCCAGGCACCACCACCCATCCGGCCGGCCCCACATGTGATACCTAGCCAGCCTCAGTTGTGGCAGGCCCTGCCACCACCACCTCCACTGAGGCAGGCCCCGCAGGCTCGGCTTCTGGCCCCTCAGGTTCAGGGGGCGCCGCAGGTGCCTACAGCACCACCAGCTATGCAGGTACCTGCAGCGCCACCCACTAGCCTGCAGGTGCCCCAGCCAGTGCTGCCGGCCCCGCTGTCTGACCCAGTGCCTACCCCTCATGCTGCCTCACAGTCTGCCCAGCAGGCTGTGCACTGCCCATCCATCATCTGGCAGGCCCCCAAAGGCCAGCCCCCGGTGCCAGAAGAGATGCCAATGTCGCTGGAGTTCCAGGAGGTGCAGCAAGCCCAGGCAATGGGCTGGCAGGCACCCAGAGAACCCACTCACTTTTGGCAGCCTCTGCCTCCCCAGGAGGCTCAGGGCCAGGCCACTGAGATCATCCATGTGGAGCAGCAGCAGCCCTTTCTGGGGGCTCCGGCCTCCCAAAAAGCCCTGCAAACTCAGTTACCCACCCAGCAGGCCGAGGACCCGGATGAGGAGGAAGAAATGCCCTCATTGCAACTGCAGCCTTCCTGGCAAGGGCCACCTCCTGTCTTGCAGGCCCAGGCAGGAGCCCCTGTAACACCGGCAAATTTTCCCAGGGGCTCTCCTAAATCACGTATGACTCCATCAGGAGAATCCGGGACCTCTCCTGCAGAACAGAGGGGCTCTTCTAAAGAACGTAAGACCTCTTCAAAGGAGAAGAAGGGTCCTCCAAAAGATCGATTGATCTTTGGTGGCACCTACTGTGCTCCAAGGGCAGGCTCAACCTCCAGGGCGTACTTGCCAGCTTCCTGGAGAAACTCGCCTGCCACCTCAAGGGTCTTCCCATCTACCTCCCACTTCCAGCCTGCCTCTTCTAATGCCTTTACAGGCCCACCTGCCACCTCAGAGAGCCCAAAGTCACTGTCATTGGCTCTTCAGGATCCGTATGCCTGTGCTGAGGCCCTGCCTGCAGTGCCCTGGGTTCCACAGCCTGATGTGCATGCCTCACAGGCATGCACATCAGTGCCAACCGTCCTGATGGTGACACCAGCTACCCCCCAGGCAACTGCCACCATTCCAGAGACATCTACAACTGTGGAACCTCCTCGTCGTACTGGGAAAGCCACCCGAAAGAAGAAGCATCTGGAACCCAAAGAGGACAACTGTGGTCATAGGATGGCCTCACGTGACTTGCGGGGAACCCGGCAGTGGGAGCCACCCAGGTTTCGTGACTTGGAGATCCAACGTGCTTTGCAGGTCTTAGAGGAGTGGGAGCACTCCAACTCTCGGGGCCCGAATGGCTGGGAGTGCCCCAGTACCTCCAGAATCCTGAGTGGCTGGGAGGGACCTAGCACATCTTGGGCCCTGAGTGTCTGGGAGGGCCCAAGCACTTCAAGGGACCTGGGTCTCTGTGACAGCTCAGGTAGCCCACAGCCATTCATCCCTGAGGACCTAAATCTCTCTCAGGGTGCCAGTGCCACCCAGGAGGATCCCATTGGGGAAACTGAGCCACCCTCTCCCTTAGATGCAAAAGCAAATGCATTGGTGCAGTTTATTTTGGTCAATGACCAAGCCAAGGTGCCCATCCAGCACTCAGAGATGGTGAATGTTGTCGTCCAAGAATATAAGGATGAGAGCTTAGATGTCATCAGCCGTGCCAACACTAAGCTGGAGTGTGCCTTTGGTTGCCAACTGAATGAGGTTGACACCAAAACCCACACTTACATCCTCAACAAGTTAGGGTACCCTCAAGGTGCTTTATTGGCATCCTATTTAGAAAGGCCCATGCTTGGCCTCCTGATGGTGGTTTTGAGCCTTATCTTTGTGAAAGGCAATTGTGTTAGGGAGAATATGATCTTTAATTTTCTGTTCAGGTTAGGACTGAGTATCCAGGAGACGTGTACTCTCTTTGGAAATGCGAAGGACCTCATTACAGATATGTTCATGAGGAACAGGTACCTGGAGTACAGGCATGCCCCATGTACTCAGCCAGGAGAGTATGAGTTCCTCTGGGGGCCGCGGGCATTCCTTGAAACCAGCAAGATGCTTATCCTGAGGTTTTTGGCCAGGCTCCATATGAGATATCCTGAGACCTGGCAATTACATTACCTCGAAGCACTGGCAGAGTTTGAGTCTGGAGACACAGACAATGAGTCCGATGATAGTGATGATTCTGATGATCCCACCAGCATCCCCTCTCCCCACTAATAGGTGTTAACAAGATGATCTCATTCCTGGGTGGGAGGGGTTCCAGGCCAAAGGCCACTAACAGGGTATGGAGGACACTGTGTTTCTGAAGTTTTTATTCCAATTCTGTGTGTGTAAATTTGAATTTTCAATCGGATTTTATATCTGCCAAAGCTTTGTACATTGTCATGTGGTGTTGATTTAAACTTGCTACTGTTCTAATTGTTATTTTGAATCTGTATTTTAAGTGAAATCTATGGTTCCCTGTTTTGTGTTCTGATTGTTATGTTCTTGTATTTGAGCTGTGTTGGTTTTGTGAAATGAGTTAGGAATCTGTCTGTCTCATTCTGGTTCAGTTTATGTAAATTTTCAAAGTGTTTTTTTCAGTGTTAAATGACTCATCAGTAAAAAAAATTGGAGAATAGTAAAGATTTATATCTATATATCTATATAAATATACTTTCAGCATAACAAAAGTGTTTGTCTTTATTTTATATTTACCCTAGATGGTGGGAGCCAAGTTTTACTACACTCTCTTAAGCAGGCATGAACACCAACATTACTATTATTGGTAGTAAAACCCAGAGCTGCCGGTTTCCTAGGAGAGTACTCCATTCATCCTTACAAAGCGGCAGTGATTGTGGTGGGTGGCAAAACCCGAGGTTCCCATTAAATTGGAAGTAAAACTACAAACCCTGGAGGCGGAATCAAGAACGGGTGCTATGCCTCAGGAGATTTAATCCTCATGGCAATCCTTCAAATTAGACATCGTGCCAAGTTTGTAGATGCGGGGGTGTAAGGCACAAATATTTTAATTATATTCCACATACCATTGGCAAGCCAGTAAATTTATAATTCAAGAAGAAAATTTCCTTAAGGGTATGTGAGAAAGGACGACCCTCTTCTTACATCCCAGCCACATATATCCAGGTTTGTTAGCCATGTGGAGACATTGGCCAAAGAGACATTTGTTAGTCCTATGGGCCCTGGGAGATGTCCAGCAACTCAAATTTTGGACCCATAAATCATGAGGACTGAGATAGAAGTGTGCTTCCTGCACAGTAATCCATTATCCTAACTGGGAAAAAGAAAAAGGGGTTTCAAGGAATTAAAAGCTGAGTGAATTGCATGTGGTCTTGATTGGGTCAGAATGGGTGAAGGGAGCAGGTTCTTTGGACTTGGACTTCTACTGGAGTTTCCTGGGTGGGAAGGGTTAAACCTAAGGCGCTGTGGGAGTCAGATGGTGATGTCTGAAGTATTAAATTCCTCTTACCAGCCCTTGGATATGGTGCAGAGTGAGAGGAAAGGAAAATGAATATCTACTGGCCTGAATATTCTGGGGGAAACTTCATATACACACGAGTATGGTATACACTATACACTAAAGTACTTCTCTATGGATAAGGAGAATTTAAACTACTTGCTATCCTGTGTCCTATAAAAATTAAGCAGCCCAAACCTATCTCTCATTTTCCAAGCAAAAGTAAATCCCTGGTGAAGAACATACTGATGATAGGTTTCGTCTGCCACCTACTGGACAGTCAGTAGTTCTGCAAGTGCTACTGAGGCAGTTCCACACCCCAATCTGATAACTACTTCCTTCATGGCCTTTGCCTGTAATTTTACCTATGTCTATGATCAACAGTCCATTAATTTCTCTTTAAGCATAGGGCAAGGTGAAACCACTTTCCAGGTACAAGTTAAGCTTCACTAACCACCCTGCCACTTAGTACAAGGTGGCAGAGTCTGTCTACCCATGGACAAAAGCTTCCTTGGGTGATTAGTCCCACTGATCTGTCTCACTAAAAGTGATAATTCCAAAATATTCATGTTACCAGGTTTTCCACAGTGTTTCGAGAGCCAGAGAATCCTGCTCATCTAATCTCTCAATCACTAGTTACTTTGATGACTGTAGCAATAATTTT
Organism: Zapus hudsonius; assembly: GCA_004024765.1. NCBI lineage: Eukaryota > Metazoa > Chordata > Mammalia > Rodentia > Dipodidae > Zapus > Zapus hudsonius. The sequence continues at coordinate 26,823 of PVHP010005025.1, forward strand.
CAAAACTGAGAAGCATTGCCAAGACAATAAAGTGGAGCATAACTCTAGTGTTTTGGTTGTTTTTTAAGGATTATTTCCATAGTTTGCTAAAATTATTTGGCTGTGGATACTTGAAAAAGGGGTTTTTTAAATAATAATGCTAATGCCTGGAAACTAGAATTTGATTAAGTTGTGAGATACAGAAGAGGATAAAAACAAAATATTTCCATTAGTAATGAAAAATTAAATTATCCAAATATTTCATTAAAAATTTAAAAGCTAATATTATGAAATAAAATGCAGAAATTAAAGACTAAGAACATGTGACAATTCAGGTTATAAAAGAACAAATTCAAGACTCAAGTATCAAAAAGTGTTACTATGAAGATAAATGCTACCCAAAACTTTTATCATTGATGAAGAACAACAAATCCCCTTTAAATACATGAACAAAAAGTATAAAGTAACAAAAATACAAATGGAAAATGACTGTTAAAATGTTGCATCTTCTTAGTGTTTAAAGACAGAAATATTAGATCAGTATTACAGTCTTTATTGATTAAATTGACACAGAATAATATAAATTCACATAGAACATTCAATGTAAGGTTATTATTAGTATTGTACCCTTAGACATAATTGAGCAAGCAAAAATTACTAAAATTTGTCCTGAAATAAATTCAACTGACTGCTTCATGGAGATGGGACAAGACATTGAGCATACTAATATATTTTACATAAGTTCCTTTGATGAATATGTAGCATCACAAGGAGACCTGATTATTGAAGGGAAGAAAATCAAGTGCATTTGATCCTCATGCAAGGATCAAGGTGATTGAAGAAACGTGCAATTTGTTTCAATGCATAGAAAGTTGGAGACTGAAAATATGAAATGGCAGGCTGTAGAGCAAATGTTACACTGTGTATGTACCAAACATTTTAAGTGGGTGCTATAATACCATGACCACATAATGGCTCCAGAGAAGCCATTTCAGATTAAGCAATATCACCTCTAGTGAACAGAAACTGTCAACATCCAGATTTAACATTTAATGTACCCATTAAATAAATTCTAATTCAATAAACTAGGTTGTTTTGCTTGTATGTGTGTTTGGGTGCTTGTGATGTATGTGCATTATGTGTTCTTGTGATGTCCTATGCTCTTGCTATGGTGGGTACACTCCCTTGCATTGGCCAGAATAGAAAGCTAGGTATCCCACTGCAACCCATTCTTGTTTGGATCCAGTATCTTATTCATCCTGGAGCTTGCCATTTTTTTTCATGAGCTCCAGTAATTTCTGTTGTTTTTCTCCCCTATGGAACTTGGGTCACATGCACACATGTCTATATCCAGCTATTTATGAGGATTTGAACTTGGATGGTTTTAAGTTCTCAATGATTGCACAGAAAGTACATTTACCACTGAGCCATCCCTCTAGCCCTCAAATGAACTTTTCTGTAATCTGACAAAGTGATTAAAAGCTGTTGTGTACTATTTAAAGACTGTTATAAGAAGTTTAGTATCTTAAATTATTAACCTCAAAAAGATGATCAGAATTTTAGAATATTTTTATCTAAGTCATTACTCCTGGGGCCAGTTATATATCAAGTTCACACACCAGCCAGCCATGTAAGCAAACACTAATTGGCAATCAGGGCTGAGATCAATGAAACCATTTTTCCCTTGGAAGCAAAGACAGAACCCCCACAGCCCCAATATTATTCATTATTCAATATTTTTCATATACTTCCATCACTAATTTACCCTCTGAGACTTGCCACTATCTCACTGACTGTTGTAATAGCCTAATGGATCCAGGACTATTCCTGAGCCCCTTTACCTGCCTCTTCCAGTCAAACATGTAGTCAAGCCACACTAGCTTTGCAACCTTGTGTTCTCAGATGTGTGTTTGTGTGTGTGTGTGTGTGTGTGTGTGTGTGTGTGTGTGTGTTTGTATGTGTGTGTGTTTTCCTTGACTCCTGCACTGGCAACAGTGACAACTCCCAATTTCATGGTCTCTATCCTCAGTGTCTCTAGCCTCTCGTTTCTGGGTCCCCATAAAGTTCCAGAAATCCTCGTTTAAGTAAAAGAATGAAGTGGTTTCCAGTGTTCCTCAGAATGATCTGTGGGCCTTTCTCAGCTAACATTTCTGGTGGAGAAGGTCAAGGAACAGACATTTAGAAGTGGGTTACCTGAAAGAAAAACTTAGAAATGAAATCAGAGATCCCTTTGCTGGACAGTTTGCAGAACTCCTCAAAGTCTGAATTCAAAACCTAGCAAGTGAAGTAGGGTCCTGTGTGAAGAGAGAGTTCCCTCAACATTTACATCAGACCTTTTTTGTTTGTTTGTTTTTGTTTATCCCTAGTTTGAAAGAGTGTAAGGAAGAAGTGTGTTTTTAGGTACAAGGTCTGGCTTCTACAAAAAGAATCTTAAGGAACCCAGAGTGAATCCACCTTTGTAGTCTAAACTACCTTTTCTGGAGGAGTGCATGTTTCCCTTTCTCTTGCCTCCTGTTGTGAATTCTATGAAAGAATGAGTTTATGGGGGGTCTTAGTATCCAGAATACATGAGTTTTTGGGGGACACCTAATTCAAACCATGACAAGAGGACAGAAAGAGTGTAAGAGCTGGAAGGTGGAGATGAGTGCTATGAAAATGTCATCAGGACATGCCATGGTTATTGTACCCATGAACGAAAAGCATCTGCAGCTAGCTGTATAAGACCTGCACATGATAGGGTCAGTCATCATTCTGCCATTGATACAGGAGGAGATTATGCGACCATCACCCTTTCCTGAGGAGCAACTAATGGTTTCTGGGGAAGAGATAATAATTTTCTTCCATGTTGTAGCCACTGGTTGGTAGTGGGAAGAAAAAGGGATCCAGGGAGAGTGGGAGGGTAAGGGAGATAAGGGGATAATAGGGTGTATGTAATCAAAATGCTATATGAAATTGTCAATGAAAGGCAGCCCAAGTGATGAGGACAGTTTCTGCTGCAAGATGACTGTGATGGTTAAATTTATTTGTCCAATGTAATAATCCATAGTAATCTTGGGCAGGTCTCTGAGCTTGCCTGCAGGAAGGATTGATAAAATCCCTTTGGGATTTTGGAGAAGACTTGTGATGGTTAAATTTGTCTACTTGATCTATGTAATAATCCATAGTAATCTTGGGCAGGTCTCTTACCTTGCCTGCAGGAAGGATTGACAAAATCCTTTTGGGATTTTGGAGAAGGGAGGAGTTCCCTTCTCCAGAGTGAGCCCTTCCCCCCAGTGGGTGGGCCTTCCAGAAGGGGATTATACATAAGGAAGCTTGAGGGGAAGAAAACCCTCTTCCTTCCTCCCCCGGCTGCTGGTGCTTGTTTGTAACTTGCATTCATATCCTGCTCTCCTACCCTTTCCTTGGCTTCACATTGTGGACTGAAGAGCTGCCACTCCCCAGGGAGTCATCAGGCCTTCTGGGCTGGATTGGGACTGCTGAGACATCCATCCTGGTGGACTGAACAGCTACTGGTTTCTTCACCCGTGGGCCTACAGACTGCTATTGTTGGACTGTCGTAAGCTACCCCAATAAATTCCCTTTTATTATAATGCATTCTATCAACTCTGTTTCCTCTAGAGAACCCTACTAATACAATGACAGATATCTTTATCAGAAGAGTAAGGATACCAGGGAAACATGAACACAGAAAGAGAGCCACAGGAAGGTAGAGTGTCAAGGGAGCTTTGCAATCCAATGAGAGACATCAGGAGAAAGCAATATTATCTTGACCTTGAGTTTTCCACTCTTTTCTCAGAGCTTTGAGAAATAGGGTTCTGGGTCAAGGAGATTGCTCAGTGGTCTGAGCACTTGCTGCACAAGCATGAGGACCTGGCTTTAGTCTCTAGGATCCATGTAAATGAAGGAAGAGTAAAATACAAATATTGTTGGAATAAGCAGCAGCTTATTTTGGAGTTCTTGAAAATTGGACACTAGCAGTTAAAGCATGAGGTAGTGGAGGGACAGTTGATTCTGTAGATTCTTCTCTTTCCTGTGATTTATCCTGATGTTAAGTGTGTAAAGGGTAACTATTCGATGGCCTTTTACAACTACTGAGGCATTGGTATCTTCTCTTCCATGTGTACCACAGACCTCTTCTGACTGTACTTTATAACTTTATAATTTCTCTCCACTTCCAAAAATCCACATATCTGATGCCCCAGCATGGTAAATATTCTAGCTGAGTATTGACTCTCAATTGCTTTGTGAGTGTGAAAACAATTGCACCACCGAAATGCTTTCAAAAACTTGTAAGTATTAATCACCCTGCTGGACATATGCATCTGTGGGCATCATGTATTCTGTTGGAAATTCAGATTTTGGGCTCTTCAGCAGTAACTAGAAGACAGGCATCTCACCAACTGACCTCAGACTTTAGGCTATCAAATTTCAGAGTTATTTTCAGCTAATGAGGTTTCTTCAGTCAGTAAATGCAGAGATTCCTTTCCTCATAAACTCCCTGCCTGAATCAGCACCCTATAACCCATATTTTTGGCTTGGCAGCATCTGATCCTCCTGCTTTCCATATCTGCACCCTGGGACTTTCTTTTTCCTTTTTCTCCACTTTTAAACAGTAGATTTGCTCTCATCGTGGTGCCCAGCTGCTGTTCTCCATGTCATAAAGAGTAATGGAATTGGATTGCTCTCCACTGCTGTCCTTCTATTAGAGTAGTCACAGTCTCACCAAAACCTCAAACTGGACTGGAGGCTCTGAAAGCTTGTTCTGTATGTGGTGATTACAGCCTTTTCACACAGGTGACTTGTCTTCACTTCTGGCTAAGGTTCTCAGGTTCCCCTCCCTCTGCTGGGTTGTTACAAAGCTAGATTTGGATTCAGTTTGGTTGCTTCTTTTCACCGTATCGTCCCTCTTTGAGTACACTTTTCAACTGTCCTACCACTACATTTATAAATTTATGAACCTCTTTCCTTAATTCAGAGAGGGAGGATGGGCATGCCAGGGCCTCTTGCCACTGTAAAGGAACTCCAGACACATGTGCCAATTTGTGCATTGGACTTTTACATGTGTACTAAGAAATCAAACTAGGGCCATCAAGCCTTATAAGCAAGTGCCAAACCACTGAGCAACCTCTCCAGCCCATGATCCACTTTCTATCTTTGGAATGAAGTCTGTATTTTTAAGGTAAAGTCTATCTGTTTAATTCTGACTCTTCTCCTTCACAGTTCAACTGGAGGCTTCTTCTCATCATCCACCCTGTCTGGAAGTCCCACGTGTACTCACAATCTATTTCCTTTCTCTGATCAAGAGTTAATCAAAACACAATAATTCAAATATCATGCTCCCCTGATGGTCATGAGACAAATTTCAGTAGTTTTTCAGGAACTGTTTTCCTATAATGAGGCAAATAATTTTAAAGGAAGTGAGAAGATACTTCTCCCCACACTAAAAGTAATATTAACATGGGGTCTTTGGGATTATCCTAGATACCAAATAATCATGAAAGAAGCATGCACCAACAAGATAAGATGAAAGATCTAACACATACATGATGTCAATAGTAATTGAACAACTAAAGTTTTGAGGCCTATTATTAGACAATGTCTCACTATGTAACCAATGATGGCCTTCAACTCATGATTCTCTAGCTTCCCAATATGTAGAAATGATAAAAGTTCTAGAAGATAAAAGTATATATTACATGGGTTTGATCATTGCACATTGTTTACATGTATCAAATTACCACATTGTATCCTAGAAAGATTATGTATCCATAATTCTATAAAATAATATTTAAAAATTAAAGCATTTAAAATACAAAATGCACTAAATGTTGTCATAGGGAAAATGCCATTATATCTCATAAGAGCTCATTTAATTTCTAAAGATATCTAACTTATGATGTTGGGGACCCAAACCAGTGAGAGCCCCTGGAAAACAGTGTTATACCTCCTGATGCTGTAGTCCATTTTTTCCTATTTCCTGTCATGCATTTTATGTGTGTGTAAGCGATTGGTATGAATGGACACTTGTTTGCACATGGGTGTGTGCACATGTATGTGTATGATAGAGCACAACCTAAGTTGTCATTTCTGAGAAATAAGATTGCCATATACCTCCTTAGAGACAGGGTCTCTAATTGGCCTGGGAATAACTAATTAGGCTAGAATGGCTGCCCAGTGAATTCCAGGGTTCCTCCTGTCTGCCTTCCTAGCACTGGGATTACAGGCACACACCAGCATGCCCAGCATTTCTATGGACACTGGTGATTGAACTCAAGTACTTGTGTTTGATTTCCAGGCACTTTGCTTGCCTGGCTGTGGCTTCTTTAAGAGTGCTTCTGAACAACATGTCAAGGCCTCTTGTCATTGTTCTTCTGTGATTCACTACTTTGGACATGCCATTCACTATTTAGCCTCCAGAAGAAAGAGGACTTTGATTTAGACAACTAGACATGTGAAACCAATATGAATGTCAAGGTCCTTTGGAGATATTAATTTGAGGATAAATTGGCAGAGTAATTTGGAGTCTGACTTTGCCCTTTTCTGTTAGTTGGCTTGATTTGGTGTCCTCGCTGTGGATCTCAGATAGGCTCAGCTAGTAAGTACTAGCAATGAGGAAGCTGAATGATTAAGTGACCCATGTCAAGATCATGCCTTCATCTTTCCACACCTTAGGAAAGAAGACAGTGTCATCATCTACTTCTAAGGTAATGTAAAATTATTATAAGGTGTTGCAGTGGTTAAGTGTGCTTCCTGTATAAGCAAGAGGGCCTTAGGGGGCCTAAAATTGCACAAGTTTGAATCTGCAGAACACACATAAACATCTGGGTATAGCAACACAAACCTGTAACCACAGTAACAGATAGGGGAGCAGAGACAAGGGAATCACCCTGAGTCTCCAAAACAGCAAACTCCAGTATCAGTAAGAGGGTACAGCTTTAAATATAAACAGGTAGAAGGGGGTGGAATACCCAATTATATTCATTTCCAGTCACCACGTCAGAACACCATCACTGCAGGTGAGTGGCACATGGGGCTTTGCAAAGGCACATCTGTGTGCATGCACACCACACATGCACGTGTACACACACACACAAGCCAAAGTAGAAATTAAAATAAGTAGTAAAGGCTAGTAAACACCATAAAATAGAGAAGCCCTTATTAAAACCATTAAAAAGTTATTATTCAAAATACATTGCCATTTTGAGAATGCTGCCTGAAAATATGGTCAGACATCTTTGTTAGTATTATTGAAATAATTTTTGGAAAGTGTATGAGCCATCTATTTGCAGTGATTGTATGGGTCAGATCTATGTTGCATAGAAGACAGAATCAATCCAGGCCTGGTTCTTAAGATTCCTCAAATGTTTACATGATGTCTTATGATGATGAGCTAGTGACAGTGGGAGCTCAATACTGCCATGGAGGGAGCATGTTAGTGATCGAAGCCAATCCCACTCTAGACAACAAGGAGTAGCCAGATCCCTAGACACTAGTGCTGGGAGATGGAGAGGGGCCTGGGTAGGTAGATAATGCATTCCAGGCACTCAGTCCCTTATTACAGGTCATTTTGAATCCTGAGATAAACACTTCCTTGACTCTACTTCTTTATTAAACTCTGCCTTCATTAATCAAGAGAATCCCCATATCTGTGGAACAGAAAGATAGACAATACAAAAGAAATTTGGTATCTGTGAAAATGAAAGGAAAAGAGGGCTGCATCCAGGGAGAGATTGTATGATAAAATTGACATAATTCTTGATCTTGGGGGATGATAGTAGGATCAAATATCCCGTTTAAAATCAAAATCTGAGGAAAGCACATAAAAGGCTTATGAAAATGTTATCCACTTTAATTCTATGTTTATACATCCCATTCTAAAACCTTTCTGATATAATCTGACAAGTAAAGAACATGGAAGTGTTATTCCTTTTCTGGGTATGCAAAATTAGAATAATACTGGCTTCTTATCTTGAACCCATCAAAGCACTCTGTCTGAAGGGAAGACTACTTCTACTCTGACATGTTGACATTCAGAAAGAGGGTGACTCCAGGGCACTTTAAGATATGAAACATGGAAGTAGAAGGTACTGGAAATATTGAGCTGGAGAAAACCACTTTACCAAAAAGTAATGCAAAAATATTATTCAACCATGAGAGAGGGAAGTCTGCCTACTCCAGCCTCACTCCTGCAACACTGCAGATAAAATGAAGCAAGTTCATACATTACCCAGTAAACCTCATATAAGGACAAAGAGAGTCACTGCTGAAACATGCCTCATTTATGGACTGCATATATGATTTCAGTTCCATAAGACTATAATGGAGTCTGAAGATTTTATCACCTAGTGGTGCCATCCTGCAACACATCAGCATTGTGTTTGAGTATGCTGGTATAAACATGCCCATTGTGTTGCAGTTGCATAAAAATCATAGCAACCAAACTATGTACAGACTTTTGTCTTGACAATGATAGAAAATCTCTCTCTCAATATATATATGGTTGGAGCTGAAATATAAGACTATGAATTTTATGTACATACCATACATGTTGCTACTCTGTATCTGAGTTACTTGCCATTTCAGGGAGTTCTTAATGCATTCTACTTCTGCCCAATCCCATAGCAGATTCTCCTAAGCAGTTAGCTTTTGTTGAATTTACACGATGTGGTTGAGAATTACTTTTGCTTCTTCGTAAATAAACTATAATGTTTTTTATACTGTTCTTAAGCTTCAAACATCAGACAGTTCAGTCTCTGGATGTTTCAGTTTAAGTGAATCCTATTCGCCATCTGGTGGCCACTAGGTAAAACAACAACCATTTGGAGTTTTATGTTACAGCAAAGAATTTTTAGCTTCAGCATTGCTCTGTTATGGTGCCCTCTGGTGGCTACAAGTATGTTAGACAACAGCTTCTGTACTTTGGATTTTCATTTATTTATTTATTGTTTATTTATTTATAAATTTTATTTATTGTTGATAATTAAAAGCACTGTTTCCACAAGTCTTGTATTGGTACTCCCATTTCCCTCCTCCCTGCCCCCAATCAGTTGAGGGTCCTCCCTCAGTGGGATTGCTGGAACGTCCATAAAATGGGGGTTATGAGCTTTACAAGCAGTAATCAGGGTTTTTTTTTTTTTGTGTGTGTGTATGTTGTTTTTGTTTTTGAGGGGTGCAATGATTCTGGATATTCTCCCCCCACCATGGCTCTTACAACCTTTCTGCCCCTTCCGCAAATTCCCCTGAGTTATGGTGAATGAGTTTTAAGTCTACATTATTGTTGAGATCTTAAGAGTCTCTGTTTTGGACTATTTTGGGTATCCTCGGTGTCTATCTCCATTATCCTTTCATAGGTTATCTAACTTGCTTTCTTGCTCACCTCACCACTTGCTCTATGGTTTCATTTGGGTCCTAGATGATGTGTTAGAAGTGATTCAACCCCTGCCTGGCAGTCAGCCATCATCTCAGGTCTTATTTGTGGAATTGAGTTTCCAAGTTCTCACTGCCTTTGGAAAAATACAAACAGAATCTCCAATGAGGTCAGTATAAATTAAATGGGACAAACATTGAATTTGTATGAAGAAAATTGGCTTCACTAACACAACATTGAGAAGTCAAAATGTTTAAAATTAGGGCTTTCTGTATATTGTCTATAGGTGACAAAAATATGTACCAGAATTCATGATTCATGTTTTCTTAACCTAAGGAATTATATTATAGATTATTTTTACCTGAAAAACTTGAGAAAATAAGTGTTTCAGATTTCAGATGTTTTTGGAGTTTTGAATATTTCCATATATGTGATAAAATATCTAAGCATGGATATATATTTCATAAAATATTTTTATATTTTATGGTCTGAAATTTAAGGTCACTAATATTTCTTGTCTCAAGGACTTCTCACTAGTTTCTGTTCTTCTGTGGAACATTAAAATCCATTATTCAATAAAGAAAACCAAATTATCTTTTAAAACACAAGCTGCATTTAAAACTTATTGTTTTAACAACATAGCAGAGCACAGGTATATTACTTAAACTTTCACTTAAATATGACAGAAATACAATGTAGTTATTAGATGCACAGTTACCAACAATTACAGAATAGAGTTTCTTAAATGCTTCAGCAATCTGTATTCTTCATATAAGCTAAAACTAGAGTTTATGTACTGTTTCTGGGCAGGACTTTGTTGAGGTTATTGTCTCCCTGATACAAGATGGCAGGAAATAGAAGGCAGACACAAACAGTTGAGTGAGGTTACCATCATAGAGCAGCACCAAGCAATCTGTTCCTTTAACTGTTGTGCTCAGCAAATGCTATGGGATTACATAAGTGACTTGCCTTAGAAAATATTTTCATTTCCTTCATATTTGACTTTAGAATTTTCTCAAAGAAGCTTTCCATAGCCTGTGCAATTAAGATGAGCCATTTCTTCTTTACTTTTTGCCATTGTATTATTATTTTTGAAACTATAAATTGAGATAGAATATTATTGTGTATGTACATAGAATATGAACTTGTGTTAGGATTCTTGAGTTCAATGTGGAATAATTAAATCACATGTGTATCATTTGTGAAAGACACAGTGAAAGTGCATCTTTGGGCATTAGACATCAGTTGCAGTATTAGGATTCTGCTTTACTTATTTTCATGGTAACAGAGCTGAGATGGTTCTTTCTCAGGCAGAATCTCAGGAGCTTGGTTCTTTTTGGAGGAAAGATTAAATGATTTTAATATATACAAACTCTCAATTCTTATAGAGCTCCCTTTGTCCAAATAAAAATCCTGGTAATTTGAGGATTGTTGATTTATATAAGCCAGGGGTCATTGTGAATGGTGAATGGAGGTGTTGAATGTAACCAAGTGCTCAGAAGAGTTGATGTATCCATGCTGTAGCATAACCACACTCAGCTGGGTGTCTTTGATGCCTTTGTATCACTTTGAATCCTCACTCAGAAACCCAGCTGTGCTCAGAAAGAACCTCCATAAGGCTTAAACTGCACTGAATATTTTCCTACACATCCAGAGAGTAAAAATAATCATGTAAACTTCATGTCTTCCAACTGCTGAGACAACACAAAATTAAGATGACCAATGTAACTACAAGGCAGTGGTCCTGTGAGGTGACAAAATAGATTCCTGTTGTCCAGGATCCCATATACTAAAAGAAGAGGTGGCTAGGAAGAATCAGGGCACCAAGCAGGATATACCAGAAAATGTCTGTGGCAAGGGTAGTGAAAGTTTTTCCCAGCAGAAGTCCTTTTAATTTAGGGCAGGAGAGCCTGTTTGAAAAACTGACTACCTCTGGTGCAGTTCATAAGCCCCTATCCTATGGGCAGATCCAGTATGTGCACCAAGGAAGTACCCCAGTGGGTAGGGGACAGAGAGGAGGGAAATGGGGACACATTCACTAGAGTTGCCCATACAAAGTATATAATTATTCATAATAAAATATTTTTTAAATATTGAAAAAATAAGACATAGTGTCTGCCCCAAGTTCCAAATTCAATTCTATATTGTAATAATTTACAGGAAGCTGCAGAACACTGGTTTTACAGCTACCTGCTTGGAGAACAAAGGTAAGGAACCATCAGTGTCTCTCATAGGAAGACAGATTCTGGCCAAGGATGCTGCAGGTTCCAGGCTGAAGCCAGTTTTGCCATCTGGACATAGTAAGCAGCAATTGATTAATTTTCCATCTGGAAACTATATGACTACCCCACCTTTTCTGTTTCAATTATAAAATGGGTTATGTATGCTAAGGGAAAAGACAGAGAGATTTCCTATTGGGTTAGGCAGTCTACCTGACAGGTGAAGTAGTGAGTGAGGTGGGAAAATTGTGCAGTTGGAGGAGCAAGCTAGATGGTGCTGTTATCACATCGAACACAACTTCTCTAATAATCACCACAGCCCTGAAAACAACTTAGTCCAGATATCACAATCAGTATTCTGAAACTGTGAATTAATACAAATATGTCTATCTTTCAGTTGTTTTTCTTATGAGTTTAGTCACAACAGTGGAAAGGTGACTACCAGAAATGTTCAGTGGTTATGCCATCATTTATATTTATCCATTCATTCACAGGTCGGTTGATTCCATAACTGGAAATGGTTATGGTATGAACATGGAAGTGGAGGTATCTCTGCAGATTTTCAACTTCAACTATTTTGAGTTTGAGGATACTCTATATCATTTGTATCATTGGTGCAATGATTTGCATACATGTCAAATAGTGAACAGGGCTTCCCTTTTCTCTACATCCTCTGACACTTATTGTTTCTCACATTTTTGATGATAGCCATTCTGCAGGTGTGATGTGAAGTCTCATTATAGCTTTAACTTTTATTATCCTAAACAAAAGTGATTAGTTGTTGGTATTGCTTAATGGGACACGGAGGAGGACAGAGGGTGTTTGAGAAAAGGGTCTTAAACCCGGGTAGGCGTTTCCCCATCTCCACCCTTGGAAAACTCCCTCCCAAAGCAAGCCACATGAATCCAGCTTCACACTCCAGCTGTGCCTGAAAGGGGGCAATTCATCTGCCCCCACCATCTGATACTTGCCCAAGCTCACTCTACATGCAAAGCAGGTATTCACAGGTCGCTGGTTACTGCCAATCTCCACTGCCCATTTCTTCCCCTCCCTCCTCCTCTCTACCTCTATTCAACCAACAGGGCTCATACAATAAACGGGAATATATTTCCACACTTTTCTCCCTGGTCACTGCCTATTATTCTCTCTGAAGAGATGAGATGAACACATAGGAAGCCATGCTTCCAAGAGCTGTAAAACTTCTGGGGGTTCTCGGGCCCACGGGCACTCCTCCATGGCTGTCCTGGTCCCCCACAGCTGCCGCTGCCATCTCCTCTGCATGTCTGCTCCCTCCCTGTGGGGGTCCGCTGTAGCAGTCAGCAGAACACCACAGCCACTTCCAGAGCTATAAAGTGGAACTGAGCCGGGACAAAAGGAGAGACAAAAGGAGCGGCTCTCCCCTGGCACGCTCCTGCCCCACCCTGCCTGCGCCACCTGGAGAACACGCTCCAGACTTCAGGACCAGCTCTTTCTTCTTGTATTAAAAACAATCAGTTTTAACATAGCTGGTGGCCATTGCTAAGCCTTCTTGTAAGATATAACGGTTCTGGTCTCTTCTTAAATAGGTAGCTTTCATTTGTCTTCCCTGGATACTTGTCACTTCAAATTCTAAAACTCAGCCTATAGGTAATAAGTGCACATCTCTAAGTTACGGTATGATATCTTGGTACACGCGTTTATTGTAATGATCAGCTCAGGATATTTAGGTATTTCATCTTCTCAAATATTATTTTATTTAGATGAGAACATTAGGGATCCTTTTATCCCTATTTTAACTTACATAATACAGTATTGTTGACCATAATCACCTTTCTGCATGAGGAAGATCGGAGTTCATTCCTATCTGTCTATAACTGTCTAAGTGTTAACCATTCATTCTCCATGCACCCCTCTTCTGCACTCTATAACCTCTAGTAAACAATATTCCTCCATAAGCTAAGCTTTGTTAGCCACACCAGTTAACCACTACCTTCCACCCTGCAGGAGGATTTGTCTCTTAAACTTATGATCTGCAGGTGGAGACATGTTGCAGCAGTATCAGTATTATCCCATTGAGTATGCACTGTTCTTTTTTTATCTAATCACCTGTGGATGGACATGTAAGTTGATTCCTTATCTTCATTATTGTGACTAGTACTACAGCAAACATGGGAATGCAGATGTTCTTTTGAAATTATCCAATTCTTCGAATGCTGAACCCATTTGGTAGCTCTACTATTGATATTTTGAGAAATCTCCACACTATTTTCCATAGTAACTCCAGTGTTTTACATTTCCTAATGCAGTGTATGGCTGTTCCCTGTTCTCTTGACTTATCTATGATCTTCTGATGGTAGTCTACTTGCAGCAAGCTGATATTTCATCTGTGTGTAATTTTCATGGACCTGAAGATTAATGATATTCAACACATTCTGGCTTTTCGTCCACCTTAAGTAAATTTTTGAAAAGCTGCAAATCCAACTTCTCCCTCTTTCAAAACACATGATAAGACTATAATAATTGAACTATCATGATAGTGGCTTTTAAAAAGTGCTGGGAAAACAGAAAAATAGAACTGAGTAGAAAGAAATCCACATATTTTCAGCCAAAAGATTTTTTTATATATTTGCTGGAAGAACATATCAATGGGAAAGACATTTTCTTCAAAAAATGATGCTGTAAAAGGGAATTTTCAACTATAGAACATGTCAATCACCATATACAAAAATTAACAGAAAATAGATTACATTGACATCCCAAACTACGTCAGCTGCTAGAAATAAGCACAGAAGCAGCAGTGAGATAGGGAAATGGGCAAGGATTTTTGGACAAGACCATACATGCTGAAGCAAGAAAAGAAAAGAAACAAAAGACAAACAGAACTACATCAAAATGAAAGCCACACCATGAATAGGCTGGATACAGTTCCTACTGGAGAACAGCAAACCAAGAAAGGAGCAATTCTGCAATGAAGGAGCCTGTGCCTGGGGTAGTCAATCAACAGCCATTAAATTCGGCCAAATATTCCACTCAGTGAGGGGGAACCCTTGATTGGAAATAGGGATTTAGGGTAATATGCATCGGATCCCATACACTTGGGCTCCCAAGAAAAGATGCACTATGAGAACGTCTGACAGGGAGGCTACTAAAAATAGAAACTAGGTAATCCAGAATGGTCTATATTTGTTAACCTATACTGTTCTAACTCTCTGATGGAGATTGTATTTGTATTTTTCAGGATATAGCGAGTGAGCTGTGGCCCATATAACCCTACCACCCGACAGCAGGCCAAAAGATGAGATCATGGCAAGAGATGAGCCACCACAGTCATATTGTGGAGGATCCATATGAAACCCTGCAGAGAAGTACGGGATGAACAAGAGACCCATAGCCACAGCCATTCAACCAACTCTGGATAAGACAAATGTGTTTGTGTTTTTCAGGATGCAATGAGAGAGCTGTGGCCCATCTAACCCTACCAACCAACTGTAGGCCGATGGCTGAGATCCTGACAAGAGAGGAGCCACCACAGTCATATCGGGGAGGATCCATAGGGAACCCAGCAGACAATGACAGATGAACAAGGGACCTATAACCACAGTCATTCAATCAACACAGGATAGGCAATTGAGACAGAAACCAAGGATTTTTGACACAAGGACCCCTAAGCTCGCAACATTAAAGCAGCCTTATTACTCACCCACCAGGACTCAGGGAACTGAGCGGAAGAGGGGGCAGAAAAATTGTGAGAGCCGTGGTGGGGGAGACTGTCCAGAGGCATGGCACCCCTCAGTAACAACACACTTGGGCCAGGAGAACTGGGCTGAGTACTAGGATATCCAGGATCCCTTGCCACAAGGACTAATACAGACAGCCCACGGAGGAGGATATACAACTGATCAGGGATGGGGAGGGGGGAATTGGGGAATTCGGGATAACAACGCATTGTTTGCCCACTAAATAATGTAACTCATTATGGACAATAAATATATATTAAAAAATGAAAGCCACACAGAGAAAGGAAATAATAAACAGTATGAAGAGGCAACAGTTGAAAATACTGAGAAATCAATCCATCTCACAAGAGATTAATAGTCACAATATTGAAGAAACTCAAATACACAAAAACTTAGATAACCTTTTGAAATAGACCCATTTAAAAATAGAAACATTTTCTTCCTTTGTATAGAATTGTTTTAGTTTATTATAAACTTTGGATCTTAATCCATTATTAGAGCTATGGATTCTAAATATACAGTTTTCAATTTTTATGAGATCTTTTCACCCTGTTAACTCCTTCCTTTTGGTGCAGATACTTTCATGTGGTTTATATTGATTGGGCAATTTTTATTTATATTACCATTGTGATTGGAGACAAAAAATAACCTCATGTTCTAGACCAATGTTATGTAGTTTCACCCTAAATGTCTTTAGGAATTTCACAAGAATTTAGTTTACAAGCCAAGTGACCTCTGTGTGGTTCTTGGCATGAATGATTAAGCACCTGATATGAGGCAGGCTTGGTTTGACTTCAATTATTGAGAAGTTGGGCTTGTTATCCACCTGTGATCCCATGGATGACAGGTGGGGATTCGTGGGATGCTTTAAAAAAACATTGTATTGGGCTGGAGAGATGGCTCAGCGGTTAAGGCACTTGCCTCCAGTGCCTAAGGCCCCGGGTTCAATTCCCCAGGTCCCACATAAACCAGACCCACAAGGTGGTGGCCCTGGTGTTCTCTCTCTCTCTCTCTCTCTCTCTCTCTCTCTGCTTGAAAATTAATAAATAAAATATTTTAAAAAAACATTGTATTGCCTTGAGTTTTGCTGAGAAGTTGAGCATGGATCCTGTGTCTCACACATTATAATTCAGTGAAGTGGAGAGTGCCAACATGGAGTGCTGTAAGCCAACAGCACATTTCCAATTGGGAACTAGCACCTAATAAGAGATAAAAAGAAGAGGGTCTTACTGACTGGTATGATGTATAAAGAGATGTAATCCAAGAGTTAGGAGGATAAAAGACATTCACCAGTTGGAACAAGACTGGCTCATAATGGAATTCCATTTAACAGTGGATATGTTTTTCAATTAGGCCAGCTGACTAAGGTATGTCCAGCAAAGCAAAGCTCCATGGTATGACTTTCTCTGAGAATCAGTGTAGGACAGTATATACTGAGCAATAAGTACCTTGTCTGAATCAACACCCCACTGGAATAAAAAAGACAATGGACTTTGTGGGTCTGTCTGGTGTAGTGGGTCAACACTCTAATTCTATAATCCGATAAACAAATCAATTGCAGTAACCTTATCTACTATAGATTCCACAATGGAAGAAAGTATACCAACATCAAGAGAGAGAGAGAGAGAGAGGGAAGGAGGGAGAGAGAGAGAGAGAGAGGAGAGAGTTGTAAGAACTGATCAACCCAGGAAACTGGCACGTAGAGGTAAAATGTCAGCATACAGTGATGGTTTTCACTGAAGACTTAGTAGAAAGCCTGGCCAATGGGCCAGGCAAACCAATTGGAGATGCCTCTATGTCCCAATTGGCATATCCCTACATGCCCTAAGGAAAGGGAATGCCTGGGGAGATGGTACAGTCCTGCTGTGTTCTACTTGTGCCTGTAAGAGTACTGAAATGGTCTTTGAAGATAATTATATTTGTGAAACCTAGATATGCTCAGTTAAAGGGGAAGTGTAGGCATGGTTATTTTCTTCCACAGGGCAGAGGGTTCAGGAGTTTCTGTTTGTGTATTTATGTCAGTTAATGTTCACAGTCCCACATAAACAGCCAAGTTTCTGGTTACTGACTGAGGGCTAGAAGAAATGAAGAGCTTTGCTTGTTCCATTTGTGAGGGAAATCTTGAAAAGTTCTGCTAGTGGGCTGGGCCCCCTTCACTGTGTTAATGAGGCTTTGGAGGCTGGAATGTTGGGAAGAGTACTACTATCTCCAACAGGCTGCATGAGTACTGCCACCCATGAAGTGTCGTTGAAATTTCTAGAAAGTGGGACCCTAGGGGCACCCCAATAGTCAGACTATGTAGGCATTAGGTTACCTTTGTTCAGTGCAAGTTAATATAATACACATTCTGGTATGGCCAAGACAGACCGAACTTTGGACAAATTTCTGTTAGGCTCTCATTGCGGAGGGACTGAACCTCCACATATGTCATAAGCAATACTGAATAGAAGAAATAGAGGAGACAGGGCATTAAAAGCCCCTGGGGATGTGAGGCTTGTTTCAGAGAACTGGGAGAAGAGAATGTAAGAAGATGGTGATAACTAGCTGTGGGAGTGTTAGCTTCAGCAGCACATACACTAAACTAGCTGTATTCTCAATAGTTAACAGTGTCACAATTAAACTGGCCCATGTTTTTGAACATCATGATCATACCCTCCTCTATCTTGTAATGGTAGTAAGGGTGGTGATATTGCTCAGTTGTACATCACTGGACAAGAGTCTGGGTTATGTTGATCTCTCGCTCTGTAAATATATGTAAAGAATAGGAAATGACTGTACCATCTCCTAAAGAGTCCCTTTAGAAACATATAATCATGGTAATGTGAGAGAAGTGACCAGTGATTGAACTGTGAGTCTTTCTGATACAGAAGTGTAATGATAGCACTGTTTCAGTGTCCCATAGCTAACTATGTGAACTATTAGGATCAGAATCCTTCCCAGCTGAGATCAAGGAAAGTGTTATGGGTGAAATATGGACACACAGATCTGTGGTCTAGAAAGTAAAAACCAAAAATTGATGGATGCAAATATTGTTACCTGATTGCTGGCAAAGGTGAGATAGCCAATCCCATGGTTGAAGAGCAATTTATCAAGTGGCAGAGGAAAAATCAGGTGTGAAATTCAACTGTGACTCTTCAGGAGTTTAGACTAACTACAACATATTTCTTATTTGGTAAAATTCACTGGTGATATAATGAAAAGATAAGTTTCAGCCTTGGAGAACATGTTTGCTCACCACCAATATGATGAAGAACTTGCATGCAGAATGTGAACTTAAAATTAAATAAATAAAAAAGGCCTAAGAAATGAACAATTAAAATACATAAAACATTTAAAGTGATCACATGTAAATTATCTAAAACTTAGAGCCTAATAGTTGTTCCTTTCTATAAAAAGGGAATACTTAGACCTATAGACTGTTTAGTTTGAGCTCAAGTGTAAGAGTCCACAGTTTTTCCCAAATACACATTACGCTTCTGCATTTCCGTGTAAGTTTGCCTATCTCAGGGGATCTTACTTAATTCCAGTTCTCTCAACCCTTATAGCAGATCCTCCTAGGATTTGAGTTTGTTAATTTGTATTATATTGTAGAGAATTATTTGCCTTCCCTCTAAACAAAGTCCATTTATTGTTTTTATTTAAAAAGTAACCATCAGCTGCAAACTGCTTTCTTATTGGGAACATTCAATTGTGGTGTAATAGTTACACTCAGTTTTGGATTTATAAGAAATTAACATATATGGATTTTAGATTAGGGAGTGTGCATACTAAATATAAATTTTATATATATATATATATATATATATATATATATGCATGCAAATTCTACATGATTTCCCTAGGTTTGATTCATTGAATAGCTCAGGAATATATTCTCATTTTTCTCTTCCCCATACAGCAATACCTTCTCAGTCACTGTGAATAGCCTGATAATCTATTTCTATAGAGTACCGATATGTATCTTATCAAAACATATGTATCACAAGAATACCTATTTACCAGCCTAATTTTGTTCACTAAGGCTCCATTGTGCCCAGAATATGCTTCACCAGTTTCTAACACTGTATGAAAACCTGGTCTTCACCTCTCACTTCTGCCTCATTTTCTAGTACTTTTCTCCCCATTAGCTAGAAACAAGGTATACACTACCCTGTTCCTGTTTCTTAAATACTTTACCCTAGAGGAGTGTGGTCTGACATGCTTTGCTTTTTCTAACTGGAAAGACCATTCCACAGTCACTTCATGAGTGGCTTATTCTTAAAAAAAGCTAAAAGGTTTCAGAACAAATATCATGGTCTTAAAAATATATTCCTTCTTGGCTGTTTAGAGAAATTAATATTACTATAATCAAAGAGACTCTCAAATGAAAATATAAAATTTTAATACTTAAATTCATTATATTATTTGAGATCATATCATATACTATCATATGTTAATAGTCTCTTCCCTTTATCTGAAATATTGGGGTCTAGAATTTTTTCAGACCTTAGATAATTTTGGATTTTGAAATGCCCTCATATTTTATCGTATTGGGAAACCTTGGTAAAGGAAGCAAGACTAAATAGGAAATACATTTATATTTCTACAATATTTCAGCACATCTGGAATTTTATTACAATTATCAGGGGGTCAGGTGTTGAATTTCCACCTTTGACTGTACATCAGAGCACAAGATGTTTTGTAGTTGGAAGCATCTGAGACTTTGGGGCATTTACTTTTACAGCTGCTTAAGCTAGTCAAGCAAAGTTTGGTGTGAGAAGGGGAATGTGACTTGGGAGCTTCTCTCCACACAACTACTCAAGACTGGAGACCTTACTCTCCTCTTGCTCATCAGGACACATAACGTGCAAGATAGCCTGAGAAAGTAAGAGAGCAAGAAGGAGTGTGTCAGAACTTCATGGACCAGAAATGTATGTGAGAATATTTCATTTATCTCTATCTTTACATTGGGTAGAACTTAGTCACATGGCTTAGGCTAACCACAGCAGTGGATGGGAAATGAAGGGAAGGTGGACCTTCTGGACTAAACAGTATTTGATCAGGTTGTACCAATTCTTTGGTGTGTTAACCTGGTTCTCATCAAATACTTACTTCACTGTCTTTATTTGTGAAACAGGATCCTTCCATAAGGGAAATAATCCAAAACTCACACAGACTTTACATCCAGTTCAAATATATTTTTGAATAATACTCAACACTTTCCCTTGCAGGGAACTTAAGAACTGACTGGGAGATTTATTTCCCTTCATGCATGCCCCCATAAGGAAATGGAATGAGGGAAATAACAGCCACCAGATATAGGAGTTAAAGAATCACACTAGTGTTAGATAATGCATGAGCAGTAAGCACTCTTGAGATAAATTACAAAAGAGATGTTGGGTTTACCTTTTTTTGGTTAAGAGTAGTTGAAATGGGGATTTTGGAATAAGACATTTGTGATGGTTAAGTTGTTGTCAACTTGACCTTTAAAGTAATCTTGGGTGGGTCTCTGAGGATGTTCACAGGAAGGCAGCATCTCAGCAAAGGGCAAGATGTAAAGAAGCTCAAAGGAGCTAGAAGTAAACAACCTTTCCTGTGTGAGTCATGCAGGAAGGAAATTCCAGAGACTCAGGAAGCCATTAAGTCTGGGATAGAATTGCAAGACCCCACCCTGGGGCTATATAAAGGTGAAAGAATTCTCTCCTTGCCTCCTGCCTGTTCCCTGTTCTGTGTGTGTGGTGTAGATGATCGATTTTTTTCTCTGCTCGGGCCTGTGAAAGAGGACCAGCCTCCTTCACTTTTATGGGACTTCCCCTGGATCTGTAGTTTGAATGAATTGTTTCCTCCCATAAACTGTGCCTGGTTTGGAGATCATCCCAGTGGCATGTGTCTGACTATAACAGAATTAATCTCTTTTTAACAATGAGCAAGGAAAGAACATGTGATTCATTTCTAATTTGAAATTACATAGA
The DNA here is from genome assembly GCA_004024765.1 of Zapus hudsonius. NCBI lineage: Eukaryota > Metazoa > Chordata > Mammalia > Rodentia > Dipodidae > Zapus > Zapus hudsonius. The sequence continues at coordinate 48,055 of PVHP010005025.1, forward strand.
TGTTTCAATTTTAATTTATTTTTTGAAGACCAGACATCTCATGGGCATAAGTCAGCTATTTTGAAGGAACAACCAGGACACTAATGAAAGAATGAAATCCTGAAACTTGAACCAAATAGGAAATACACCTCCATTTGCCCAAGCCTATTTTTACCATGCCCTGTGTATATGAGGCTGATATTTATTTACTGTCCAGCATCTTACTTTTATTACTAGTAATTTTAAGATTTGGAAATCCTTACCAACACCAATCTTGAAGTATCTTCATTGCCTTTTTCTTGGGAATATCTTACTTTTAGTAATTTCATTTAAGTGCCAATCCATTATGAACTGTCTTCTGTATATGTTGGGAATTTACAATGAACTCCTACAATTAAAAGCAAATGACTCAATTAAGAAAAGAACAACAATAAAACTATACAATATTTTAACAATTAACATAGGATGCAGATATCCAGATTTAGATTTTTTTTGTTATTACTCATGTTACTATTCAAAACTAAATGTGCAGGAGCTCTTCTCTTTGATGAAAAGGAGTGTCATCATTGTTATATAACTGTCTGGTTGGAGCTCATATATAAGTTTACATGCTTTGCACATGTACACATACTACTTTGTATCTAAATGTTTGTCTGCCTGATTCAGGCAGATTTTATTTAGTTCTAGATCTGTAGAAACCAAAGGCAGATTGTCCTAGACTGAGCTTGGTAATATTATGATTGTGTTGTTGGGAATTATTTTTCATTCCCTGTAAACATAAAACATTCTTCTTCACTTTTTGTCATTGTTGTTTTTTAAACCATACTACAAACTGCAGGCACTTTATTCTGTATATCGTTGCAGGGGGAGCTGGGCGGTCTATTATATTGAGCCTCCTCCGCCCTCTGGTGGCCAATATGTAAAACAGCAACTCTATGTATTTTCTGGTACTGCAAAGAATTTCAGCTTCACTTAAAGCTGTACTAAGTATGCTGCCCTCTTATGGCCAATGGGTAAAAGAGCAACTTCCTTTTCTTTTTATAAGCGAGCTTCCAGCATTTGCATGAGAGAAATCATGTAGTTTTCTGAGTCAGGCTTATTTTTTGTAACATAGTAAGTTCCAACTGCACTCATTTTCCTACAAATTTCATGGTCTCGTTTTATTAACAGCTGAATAAAATTCCATTATGCATATATATATATATATATATATATATATATATATATATATGCTGGTTTCACTACAGCCACACCAAGAAGTAAAAAATGAGGACTCTGCATACTACCCTCAAGGACTTTGAACATATACTGGGATGCTATAATGTAATGATTGTATGTCATGTTGGTATTCTTTCTATAAAATGCTTGAGAAGTGATTTGAATATTAAATTTCGGGATGTTTAAATATTTTCCTATGTATAAAGAGATACATTAGTATGGGACCCTACTCTTAATATGAAATTAATTTAAGTTTCACAGACATACAAATATCCTGAAAGTAATTTTATGAAATATTTTGTGTTATGCTGATATTCAAAAATTTGAATTTAAAAGGATTTAGGAATTTTAGATTAAGGATAATGGATCTATCTTACATGTAGAATAAGATTTAATGAGATCACTACATTATCCCTGCAACATTAGTCCTAATGATCATCAAAAATCCACTCACATTCCTCTTTTCAAATGTGGAATGCATTCCTTCACTAAGAGAGAAGATGCAAAACTCAATCAGGCTCAGGGTTCAGGTTTCTTCTTGAAATTAGCCTTTCCCTCAGTCCTGATGTGAGTTTTCCAAAGTCAGGGAACTGGGAGCTAAATGGTTAAGGAATTTCTCCTCAAGCCAGTAGCCAGTGGGGGAAGGGAAAAGATGAAAGAGAGAAAACTCCCACTTCAGGATGGAATGAAGGGAAACAATTCCTGCTGCACAGAACTGTGGACTCCAGGGCGGTAAAAGAGCCCAGAAGGGCAGCAACAAAGGATGGAGAGGATTGTCTAACTCCTGGCTCATGAAATAAAAAGCCACTGGTTTACCTTAAATGTTGAACAGAGAACAGACTTATGGCTTAATAGATATTGAAGCATTTATCTAGAAATCACATTTTGCCATTCTCCCTTTGCATTTTTGGTGTGTTTGTGTGGGGGTGCCAAGACAACTCCTGGGTGTGTGCTTCTTTTTGTGGAGGAGAAAACTAATGACACTCAAGCTTGAAAAGAAAGAGAAAATGTATTCAATTCACTTTTCCAAAGCTAAATTTCCATCTCTTGACAGAAGTCCATTATTTTTTGTCACATATGCTGAACCAAGTTTTTATTTGATATATAACACAATTGTTCTAGTTTTTTTTTAAATTTATCTCATGTGCTTTTGAGATATTAAATAAACATTCCTTCCAAAACCAGTCATGAAAAGTTTCTTCTGCTTTCTTTCAGTACTTTTACAGTTTTGTGTCTAATCTACTTTACCATAAATGATGAGGTTAGGTTGCAGTTTCTGTCTTCTGAATATGAATGCACACTCTCCCAAGTAACATTAATAGAAGTTCTGTTTTTTCCCACTGTATGTTTGCTGGGCATTTGTCACAAATTACAAGATGTGAATATATGGATTTATTTTGAGGCATTCTGTTCTGCTCCACAGCTATATGTATCAGTTATATGAGAGCACTATGTTCTTGAACTCGTGTGTGTGAAGCCTCCAGCTTGTTCTTTCTGGCAAATATTTCTTATAATATTTAAAGACATTTGTGATTATACATAAACTGTAGGGGCATTTTAAATTCTCAGAAGAATGGTGTTGGACATTTGATAGGAATGCCATAAAAAAAACAGAGAAATCATGTCCTTTGGAGGAAGCACATGCAAGTGGAGGCAATCACTTAAACAAATTCAGCCAGTCTTAGGAAAACACATATTGTGTTTTCTCTGGCTTGTGGTGTCTAGATTTCATACAATACATAAAATCATGTTTGTGCATACATGTGTATTGAAAGTATAAGTGAAATTGTCTAGAATGAAGGGGACAAACAGGAGAGGACAAGAAAAGAGAGGGTAAGTGAGAACGAGCTCACAGAAGTTGAGAAAAGAAATACATTGGCAATTATGGAAACAGGGAATTAATTACATATTGCTTGTGGAAATTTGAAATAACATGGCCAGTATGAAAGCCAGATCAAGGTTTTATAAAGTATTAAATGAATAAGTAGTATATGAATTCTCACTATTGAGAATAACACCAAATAAGTACATGGAAGAGACAGTTACAGTTCCATATTTAGTGCAACACTGTTAACACTAGCCAAGAAAAATAGAAGCATTGTATATGTTCATCAAGAATATATAATGAGGGCTGGATAGATGGCTCAGCTGTGAAATCACTTGCCTGCAATACTGTGCTACTGGGTTCAATTCCCCAGTACCCATATAAAGCCAGATAAACAAGGTATCACATGCATCTGGAGTTCCTTTGCAGTGGCTAAAGGTCCTGGTGTGCTCTCTCTCTCTCTCTCTCTCTCTCTGCAAATAAATAAGTAAAATATTTCTAAAAAAGAATACATAATAAATTGTGATATATATATATCACTTATAAATAAATATTATTCAAGCATAAAAAGGATAAAAGTCTATTCTATCATTTCCAACATGGATGAGAATGCAGAACATTATAATAAATGAATGAATCCATACACAAAATGCTAATATGACTTCATTTGTATGAATAATAATAAGAGTTGAGCTCATAGAAGTTGAGAGTAGAATATTGACTACCAGGGAATGGTGGGTGGGAAGATTCATGTCATAGATACAGTGTTACAATAGGTTGAAGGCAAACATCTAGGAGATCTCTTGCACAACAGAGCAACTACAGTTACCAATAATGCACCGTGTGCTTTTAAAAGTTAGAAGCATGGATTTTGAATGATTTCAATAAAAATAAATGATGAACATTTATAGCAATAGACATGCTCTTTACCTGGGTATGACCACTATACCAGACATAGCGCTGTACTATATAAATGTGTTCAATTATTATCAGCCCCTCATAAGTTAAAAATAACATAGCCTCAAGTGGTAGAGAGGCTATTTTGATGAAAGAGGAAGGAAAGTGTAACATGAGGTCCTGAGAAGGAAGGTGATATTTAGGACTGATGCTAGAATGAACAGAGGTTCTTTCAGAATCTTCATAAAGGATCATGTTTCAGAAGAGCCAGCCAAGAAGTTCTGCTCCAGGGAGAAGTGAGTCCATTGATAATTGAGCAACTGAGGTCACATGTCTGAGCTCACACTTACCTGGACTTCCTGGCTTTAACAGGAGAGTTTAGATTTTGTCATGGGGAAATATTGAAAGCTACAGTTTAGCAAAACTTAAGGTGCACTTTTTGGCTTGCCAAAGGGCTTGAGCATAGTGTCAAGTGACTATACATGTATTGGGCTCATTATCAACGGTTAGCAAGCATTTTGGTGTATACTTTGCATGAGGGTCAAAGAAGTGGAAACTTCGTCAAGACAATATTCTTTTTTCTTCTGTGATTCCAAGCATTGGTGCCATTCCTATACAGGGACATAAGCTTTGACTGTAAATATATCTTCATTTCTCAGACATAAGAGCTCATGAACGGAATCACAGTGTATAGATGCATGAAATTACATGATGATAGTGTAAGAAATACCAAACTCTTTTCCAGAGGCTTGTGCCATTTTACATGCCTATCACAGTGTGTGAATGTCTCACCTCATGTGCCTGCACCTTCTAGATAATCCGTTGTCCATGGAATGAGGGAGGAAAGTGGAAGGTACAGCGCTAGATCCTCAAGTTATGAGTTTCTGGACCAGGGTCATTGTCTTTCCACTTTATGACTGTTTCCATGTTTGAGCTCAGCGTATGGAATACGGTTGCACTGACATGAGTATTCTGTTTGTGGGAGAATGGCCCACAGGTCACACAGTGGAACAACCTTAACCTGCTGTCACCTTCGCCATTTGTAATGGAGGGCAGATTCCTTCAGGGTGCCATCCCTGTGTGCTCATCTGGCTGGGGAAAATGAGGTTGGTTTTTGAGCAGGTTCTGATTTCTGACAGTGGTGCACAACTGTATGTGACAGTGTGGTTGGGTCACTCCACTGTGCTCAGACACAGTCTTGTCTGACTGGACTGCTACATAAGCCAGCACCAACCAGCAGGCATGCTGAACCCAAAGTGAATGCATCAAGTGAGAGGCTAAGCATTTTTTGGGGGGTGGGAAGGAGTGAACTCTGGCAAATGAGGACTTCTGCAAACACCTGCCAGAGCATCATGATTATGAGTAATTTTCATAGGTTATTTAGCTTTGTGTCAATAAGGCAACATTATGGGAATAAGTTACTTTTTCTAATGTCTGCCTTTCACAAGATGTCACTGATATTTGATTCAAACAATGGCACAGAAAATGCAACTCTGGGACTAGGTATGATCATCTCCTATTCCTGTTTTTAGTTTCCATACAAGGTTTTAGATTAAACCAGTAAGTAAAGTCCATGTATTAGGTTCACCTGGTTCTGAGCATGATCGATCAATGGGCATGGAGGAGGACTTATTTTGCAATTTTTGTTGAGATGTCTTGGTGACACTGTTATCTGCTTGTGCTCAGGTCATCACCAGGTGAATTTTGGAAGAATGTATGGAAAAGCACAACTATCCCTGAATTTTACTGGGAGGATAAATGTACACACCTCCCTTTCCAACATTTTAGCAATAGAGAATTGATGTATGTCAACATGTGAATATGGGAGTCAACAGCACAGCTCTTTCAGGAAACTGATAACTAAGAAGTGTCTGGAAGAGGATTTTAGGGAGAGGTGTGTAGCATGTGAAAAGATGAATTCCAAAAGTCGTGAGGGTACATACTCATGTAACAAGCAATCTTCATACAGTGAGTCTTGCAAAGGCTATTTGGTCCTTCAGCTGGTATTGCTGCCTGATATCTATATAGCAAATAGAAGCCCTACTGTGTGTCCTGTTCTGATGACCATTGTTGGACATGTTAGGCTGAGATATGAGTGTCTGGTCAGAGTCAACATTCCATAGCCATCAGATGGCACTATGATGGACTTGATGAGCCAAGCTACTGGTGTGGAAGGATCAGTATGTCTAATGATACATGACCACTGATTTCATTAGTCAACTAGTTATAAGAATATCCACTGTAGGTAATGATAGGGAAAGACTAGGAAAGAAGTAGTATTGTATATGCCAGTGTGAGGTTTGATCCTCTCTAGAAAACTAGTATGTATGTGAGCATGCCCATACTTAGTCTGGAGCATGTGGTGCAGCTGTGAGAGATGGTTTGCACTGGATGATTACTGGAAAGCCTCATCAACAGCAAATCAGTTGGGGATGCCTATGTGTCCTCACTGCCATGTGTCCACATGGACAGAGAGCAAAATATTCCTTGAATATGGTGGAGATCTGCTGTTTTCTACACATGTCTGCAGTAGTATTGAAGCAATCTTCCAGGAAGGCTTTTTCCAAGGTAAAGGTATGTTATTAAAGGGAAAGTGTGTTGGGGTGGAGGGGGGAAGCTCACTGTATAAAGTACATATCTCACAAGCACAAAGACCTGAGTTCAGTCTTCAGTACTGACAAAAATGCTAAGTGTGGGGCTGGAGAAATGACTCAGTTGTTAAAGGCACTTGCTTGCAAAGCCTGATGGTCCTGGATCAATTCTAGATGCACAAAGTGGTATATGCATCTGGAGTTTGTTTGCAGTGACAGGATGCCCTTGTCCACCCATAGTCACTTGGTGTTTCTGTCTAATAAAACAACAAAAATATTTTTAATTGCTAAGTGTGGTATTGTGTACCTGTAATCCCAGTGCTGGGGTAGTGGGCAAAGGAGATCCCCAGAGTTACTGGCCAGCCTAATTAGTGAGCTCCAGGTCAATGAGAGACCCTGTCTCTGAAAGAGGTGGACATCATACCTGAGGATGATAGCTAAGGTTCCCCTCTGGCCTCCCACACATGTGCATGTGCACCATCCCACATATGTGTGCCCCTATGTAAATATGCACATTTACATGTATATATCACATAACACATATATGCACATGTGAAAATGGGAAATGCCAGAGTGGTTATTTGCTTCCACATTGGGCAATCTCAAACAGGTTAAAATGTATTCATACACCATTTAATATCCATGGTCACACCCAGTCCAGCTCCTGGCTAGTGCCTCTAAGTCAGTTGGGTTGTGAAGTTGGGTTGGGTCTACTTTGTGGAACTATGTCCAGCACATAGTTATGTTTGCCAGGAGGCTTCAATAGCTGTGCTGAGAAACATCGTATACTCAAGACAAAATGAGAACTTGTGCTGTGAACCTGGGCATGTTTCCATCTCAGAGTATAGAACCTATTGTTTTAAGGACATATGTGGCAAGTGGTGCATTACAGTCTCTTAGTCCCAAGTCTCTGGGTAGCAAATCTACCATGTTTAGTGCAGAGACATTATGATGTACACTGGCATTGCCACAGGCTGAGCCTAGAGGAACAGATGTTAAACTGATGCACAATTTTTGGTTAAGGGTCCTTCCAGAGCAAGGGACAGGGCTTTTTGTATGATGACATAAGAAATATCAGACAGAAAAGAGAGATGAAGTGAGTGTTGCACACAGAACATAAAAATCTTCAGGAAATGTGGAGCTTGAATACCTTTGTGTTATGTGATATGAGATGTCTTGGTAAGAATTTTCCAGCCCTTGGAGACCATGTAAATCCCAGTAATACAACAGTGGCTTAAGGTGTTTGTCCTTTTGAAGATTCATAGCCAGTCTTCTGCTATCTTGCAATCTAGCTTAGGATGTGGCTACATGATGTAGCGTTTGCCTAACACGCACAAGGTCCTGAGAGTCATCCTGGGTGCTGAAAAAGAGCAGGAAGTTCTGTTTGTACTGTCTCCTTGGCACATCACTGAGGTGCCAGAACCCTCAGTAAGTGAGTTTTAAAGCAAGTTCTTCTCATACACACTTCATACAGAGATAGCAGTACACAGATACAGCCATATCTGAATATCACCTAGGCTGCCAAGATTTGCATGAGAGACAAAGCAAACAATGTGACCGATTCAGGTGAAAGAGTTGACACATAGATTTGTGGCTCTAAATAGAGCCCAGGAAAAGTGGATACAAAAAATTTAAGCTGGATTCTGTCAAAGGTACAAAGACAGATGGTGAAGGAGACATTTCAATAATTCATAGTGGAAAAATCAAATGTCCATGTGTAAATAGGAACCTTGTCACTGACCTCTTACCTTACTCACATGCTAACTCAAAATAAACCATAAAGTAAAACACAACACAAACCCATAGAAGTTTAATATGAAAAGGGGATTTTCTGAATTTTGTTTATTGATGAGCACTTAGATCCAGTAAAAGGTATAATACCTGAAAGAAAAAATAATGAATTAAGTTTACTAAAATAATCACTTCTTTTTAATTCATTGCTGAGAGAATGAAAAGATAAACTTCACGTTTGGAGGATAAAGTTGCAAATCACATATACAATATAAATCCTTGCATACAGAATGCACAAAGAACTGGTGCAATGGAGCAGACCAAAAACAAATGACTCAACTAACAATAAAGCATCTGATAAAATAGTCAACACATTTACAGATAATTTTCCAGAGTGCCTGTTTTATATTTTATTTTCATTATACTTTTCATTCATGGAGTTCACAAAAGGGAGTGTCTAGAAGCTCTGTCCTGTCAAGAAGAGGAGGGTAACGAGATCTATATTACTTTCTAGATAAGGCTCAAAGGTAATATTACATATATTTTTATATATGTGCATTCCTGTGTATTGAAGATCTGTGCTGGCCTTCCTCGGGGAGATTTTATTTATTTCTAGCTCTATAGGACCCCTTAGCAGAGCTTTTCAGAATGTGAGCCAGTTGTTTGCCTAATGTTTTTGAGAACTATTTTGTCTTCCCAGTAAATTTTCATTTTTTAAAAAACTAATTTGGGTTAGCATGCTAAGAAATGGGTTTCATTGTGACATTTTCATATGTGTGCACATATATTTCATTATACTTGGTTCGTATTACCACCACCATTGTCACACTTCTTCCACCTCTTGACAGTCCCTTCCAATCCCCAGATTGTCACTCCTTCTCCTTTGATGAAAGAGTCTTCAGCTCCAGTGAGTGATATGACAGTTCTGTGTATAGCTCCGAGGTCTGGGAAGCAGGTCCTTGTAGGCCCTCTGGTGGCTGCGAGGGAAATGGACTCTCTTTACATTCTGATGCAGCAAAGAACTGCTATGCCAAGGCTGCACTCAGCTTTTATGGAGCAAGCAGCTTTCTGTATCATGATTCTTTTAAAAACAATCTCCCTGAAGCTATACTGAGAAGTCAAAAAGTTTAAAACAGCATACCATCTACTAATTACATAAACACATAGTAGAACTTATAACCCACATTTTCTGCATGTAATGACTGTAATGCAATTTGAGGACTCTATATGAAATGCTTGAAACAGAAATGTTTTGAGACAGCCTCTCAGACCAGTGGCATGACAGCTTGTTCATGCACAGAATGAAGAGTCTTCTCCAAGTTCCAAATCTAGATCACTTGAGGGTAATTTTCAGAACTCTAAAGAAAATCACAGAGAGCACTATGCTTTGGAAATAGAAGGTGAGGAACCAGCAGTCTCTCATAGGAAGAGGAATCCCATGACAAAGCTGTTGCAGGTGTTAGCCTGCAGCTAATCATGACCTCCTAGACATTCATAAACAACTAATTATTTTTTCATTCTGAAAACTAAATAGATACCCCACATTTTTGTTCCCACTGTGAAAAAGTTACATGCCCTGAGGAGAACAAAGGCTTTTCTTAAGTAGAGGAAGACAGACACTGAATATGCATCAGGACAAAAAGGATCCACAGCAAAAATAAGCAAGTAAATGAGCCCACCAAAAGACAGCACAGGGCTGGAAAGGCTCAGTGGTTAAGTGCTCTTTCTGCACCAGCGTGAGGGCCTGAGGGACCCCAAGACTGCCTAGTTCAAATTTTCAGGTCCCATGCAAAACAGTTGGGTATGGTCACGAGTGCCTCAGTCCCACAGGGGAGCAGAAACTTGAGATTCTTCAAAGCTCTGCAAGCTTCAGAATCTGTAAAAGGAAACTACAGCTCAAAACAGCAACAGCAAAATAAAAATAAAGCAGGAAAACGGGACCAGTGGATGAGGAATGGAATGGGACACCCAACATTTCACTCCTGCTACAGCCTATCAGTGACACCCCCAACTCAGCTTAGCATATGAGGCAATACAAAGGTATATACACATGCATACAACACACACACAACTAAATAGAAAGCACAGGCAGTATTGATTAAAATAGGCAAGGAGAGAGAGTATTAGAAGCAGATCAAGATGATGATTTAAAAAAAGGTCCATGTTGCTTAGCACAAATAAGGAAAGCAACTCAGAAAATGTATCACAAATGAGAAAGAATGTACAAGAAGAATTAAGTTTCTAAAGATGAGTTTTAAATGGAAGGATTAGTACATGGAAAGCTGACAGCTGCAAAGTCACGGACAAGAATGAATCCTGATCCTTGTCTTGCAGGCACGTGATTTTGGTCACCAATATTGCAATATTTAAAGTAGAAAAGATTCTGAAGGTTCCTATCACAGAAAAATGATGAATGTTCGAGATGTTGGATGACTTTAATATCTTGAGTTGATTACTGAAAAATGGAAAATTTGTCAAAATGTCACAATGGCACTCATACTCTTATCTGGTGTGTGTGTGTGTGTGTGTGTGTGTGTGTGTGTGTGTGTGTGTGTGTGTGTTTCATGTATATAATTACCATGCTTGGAAAGCTGAGACAGAATTGGGTTGAAGGCCACCATGGGCTATAAAGCAAGTTTTAGGCTCAGACATAAAGAAATAAAACAAAATTTATCTCATGAAGTTCAAGAGTCTTTTAAGTAATTTTAAATTATGGCATCCTTGGTTATGTCTACTAATTATTTCAGTTGTGAGTAGTGGTAACTCTGACATTGTAATAAACACATGTCACCGGACCTTTTCAATATTGTGATTTTCCTTTGAATTGGTTTTGCTTTTTCTCTGAAGAGTAGTTGTAATTTAAACTCTAACCTACAAGGGTTCTAGGTGATTTGACCTAGAATCTTTAACATATGCTTTTCACAGAATACATCCTTATGCAGAAAGACAGCCTAATATCTAGGTGTTTGTTCTGTTCGAAGAAACTTGGTTCACTGACAGCCATATGGCTCGGTGTGTCCCGTGTCCACTTTATTTCCACCCCACTCTCCAGGACAGCACTGAGGAGGGGAGAGTTTGGCTTGAGTGTGATGGTCAAGTAAAAAAGAGAGATAAAGTAGCATAACAAAATGCATGAGGTAACAGAAGCAGAATTTTTATTACTTACAGATCTCAGGAGGAAGAGGGCAGCATATCCACTATACCAGTGGGAAGGTGCTTCAGTCCAGACATACTCATTCTGTCAGTGGATAGAAAAAGAGAGAGGGGAAGAACACAGAAAGGAGAGGGGCTGGCCTGTGGTCAAGTTTCCACTGAGTTCCAAGGTGTTACCCAAGCAGTGTTTTTTCTTCCTACGGGAAGCACAGTGTTACTTCATGGGTTTAAAGCAAACAAACACAAGTTCTAAAAGGTTATGCTTTGACAGAGGGGCAGTCACTGACTCTTATCTGTGTACTTCACATGGGGGTGTGGGTCAGTGAAAGAAGTCAGATGTCTTGTATCCAACTATCCCATAGGAAGTTGGTACAAAGAGATATCTGTGTTCACATTGTGGAACTGGGAGCAGAGAACTGGAAACAGTGAGAAAAATGTAATCATATCCAGCTGATTGGGGATGGGGAGGGGGGTATTGGGGAATTGGGAATAACAACTCATTGTTTGCCCACTAAAAATGTAACTCACTATGGATAATGAATATATATTAAAAAAGAAACAATAAATTATGAGAAGAAACTATGTAAAAGACTTAAGAAGTATCTGGATTTCTAAATGGGTAAAATTTCAATCTTTGCTTCTAGTACCTATAACTGACATACATATTTGACCTAGCAAATGTAGTTCCTGTGGACCCTCCCTCTGAAGGCAGCTACTACACTAACCCAACAGAATTTACCTGCATTTTGGCTATTACTTGTGAGAAATACACCCTCAGTGAGGCACCAAGCCCACAGGAGCCTAAGATCAGGGCTGCTGCTGGTAGACAGTTGTGTAAATCTAGCAGATCAGGTGTGCTAGATAAGCATTTTGTATTTAATCACTATTTAACCTCATCAGTGATCTTGGGGGAAATGGGGAAATATTATGGTCTTTTAATTTGATGAAGTACTTTGCCCCTGGGAACCAGAGGGGTAAGGTACATCCCAATACCCCTAGGTTTGGAGATCAAAATGATACCTCATAAAAGTGAGCTACCAATCTTATTGCACCACCGTTTATGAGGTGTCCTGACCTTCCAAGTAGTAGGGACATCCTTCTTGCTAGGAGAGATAAGTTCTTAGTAACACCCAGAGAAGCAGATGGGGGTAAAGTTTATCTCTTTATGTATCACAAAGTTTCACCCCAGTACCCTGTTTAGCAGTTGTAAGCTAGTGGGTTTGTCTACCACCTGTTACCAGAGACTTGAATACCAGCTTTCATGGTTCTTCTGTGATAGCTCAATAGACTTCTATAGTGATTTCCAAAAACTGATGAAGTCCTACTTTCTCACTGAATCTGCATTAGACACAAGGATTCTTGGGAGTAAAGATTCTTAACGTCAAACTCCAATTTAAGGTAGAACTCTTGGCAGGACTCTCCAGGCAGCACTCAGCAGTGCAGCACATTGCCAGCAGGTCAGAATCCACACAGAAGACCTTAGCAACTCTGATCACCAATTTACCTGATCAAAGGCCCCAGGTATTATGCTCAAGTCCATCACCACATTTGTGTCACAGCCAGTGCTTTCTTTCCATGAAACTGTTTCAACTTTTTAAGAGAGCCCTCCTAGGCTTCTCTTCATTTTTCTCATAGGATTTTTTTCCAAATAAAAGTCTTGCATATTAATCCTGACTTGGATTTGTTTCACAGATAATTCAAGTTTCTCAGAAAACTCTTTACCACTCACTACTTGTTAATAATTTGAGTGACAACGTATAGAAAGAGACAGTGTTAGAATAAGCAAAGACATATTTGCCCAGGCTGAACCATGGACCCAGGAAAGAGGAAAGCAGATCAGGAGAATGCCATTGCACAGTCCTGAGGTTTGAAGCAGCATTGATGAGTTACGATGCCATCTCCAATCCCACCAATAAAACTTTTACTGAATTTTCATAAGTATTTAAGTATGGATAATTTCATGTCACACAATTTAAGTCTCAGGGTCTCATGGAGATGAAGAAACATCACTCAAGGCCTGGACTTTCACTACTGGGTAATGATTTGGTGCAATTCCAGTCTGTAGGCAGAGAAGATGGGAAAGTAAAATCCAGAGAAGACTAAAGTCTTAACCTCACAGAAGCTCACAGGCACTCACCCCTTAGATTTTGACACTGAGAGGGCACACATAGCTTTGGTAGCAGTCTGCCCAAAATACATGCAATCCAGAGCAAAGAAGCAGGCAGGCAGACAATTCAAGTGTTTTGGAATTAGAAATCATAAGTTTAAATCCTGGTTCTACCACTTTCTGCATATGGGCCTCATCTTAGGCAAATCACTTTCCATTCTGCTTCATTTTCTCATCTGGAAAATGGAGAATGGTGGCATGTTTCTCTGTTGTTATGATAGTTAAACTTCATCATCCTATAGACTTCCTTGTGTATTGCCTATTGCCATCAAATGTTTGACAGTAGTCATGTGGAACTGGGAGCTTTGGGTAGGCCACTCCCTCTTATACACCAAGAAGTGACTATCCATTTAGTGAGTGCAGACTTTTACATATGGCAATTAAGTTCACAGGGTTCATGTTACCATTTGACTCCAGTCTGTCCTTACTGTATAAAGTATGTTGGCAATATCTGATGTTATAGATTTATGGAATTCACCAATTACCTCTTTGTATATTTTAAGGCTATGTAATGACGTGAATTGAAATGTTAAATTACTTAAACTTCCCAAGATAGAAAAAAATTCTCATTTTTCTCTACTTATACTTCTGCCCTAAAATAGAGTCAAATATTTCAAAACTTTTCTTTTGGGTTATTTCTATTCAAAATTTCCTACATTTTCTTTATGTCTTATTTTTATGTCACTTTTCCTACCTTCCACCATTCTTAATATATTTACTTTTACTTTGCCCTAGGTTTAAAATTATTATTTCATTAATTTTTAAACACTTTTCTTAGGGACATCAGGTGAATACAAAATGTTGAGTACAAAGACACTACATTTACATTTAGTTTTAATATTTTTATTCACTTAGCAATACTCACCCTTACCAATAAAACTAAACTTCATGTGTGGGAGCCACTAGACCCAGCTCTCTACTCCATGTGATTAACAATAGCATTCAATGTCCTTACTTTCTGGAATGCTAGCAGTGTCTCATCATGTAGTCCAGGCTGGCCCTGAACCTACAGTGCCCCTCCTGACTCAGCCACTATGCTCAGATTTGCCTTAAGTCACCTAACTGTGTTTCTCATTGGAATCTAACCAATTACATTATGCATTTTCACAAAAAAAACCCAAGAAATCAAATGTATTAACAAAATATAGCACTGTGCTTAGTTCCGGACTTTGTTTTACACAAATATACATAATATTCCTGTGTCTATTCACTTGCATTTATACTATATATGTTTCTGTGTGTTCATATATATGTATATGATTTAATTATACATGAGTATAAAAATATATACTTATGTATGTATCTTCAAATAAGTGACTTGTCAAACTTTTTATGTATATATAAGCATAGTTACAAAATGTAAATGTAAGTGACATAGCTTTATAAACTTAAGCACATTTATTCTTGTTTACTGAATGTTTTCAGGTTAGCCCACGAAAATTCCCTTGTGCTTTTTTTTTAACTTTTAAATTCTAGTTTCCTAATATTCCACTGTATGACCATGTTTTTAACAAGCTGCCCTTTATTGCATTTTGAGGGATTGTTTCTGATTTTTTGTTCTTCTAAATGGGACTGTAATTAAACTCCTTTACACAATTGATTTCATATATGAAGAATACACATATGTCATATTTATGTAAATAGAATAGTGGTATGAGTGTGATCCTATGACCTCATAATTGTGAAAATACTCTTTAAGTCAAATGTACACATTATCAACAATTAATGAACACACCTATTCCTCAACCTTCATCAACATAGTAGTTTCAAGCACTTGAGTGTTCAACAAATTTGAAAGAGAAAATGAGAATCTATACAGTTTTAACAAGCATTATTAATGATGCTTGAAAGGATTTGCTTCTTTGAAAAGGACTTGCATTTCATCTCTGTACAGGGTCTATTCATGATTTTTAGTAAATTAAACATAAGGAAAACCTTATGTTTTCATTTAACATACTGTGAACTGTTTTTGATACACTCACTTTTATTCTGGACTCACTCATGTTGAATGTTAGCATCAATTTTTTTAAAAGAGAATGGTGTTTTCTTTTTTTAATATTTTATTTATTCATTTTCAAGCAGAGAGAGAGAGAGAGAGAGAGAGAGAGAGAGAGAGAGAGAGAGAGAGAGAGAGAGAGAGAGCGCACACCAGGGCCACCACCTTGTGGGTCTGGCTTATGTGGGTCCTGGGGAATTGAACCCAGGGCCTTAGGCACTGGAGGCAAGTGCCTTAACCACTGAGCCATCTCTCCAGCCCTAGCATCAATTTTTTAAGGTGGTTACATTTGTCTGAAGGACAGGATCTGACCCTCAATTCCCTCGACTGTCATAAGTGTTTAATACTATTTATCCACATGCTAGGGTGAAGGAAATAATTAAATGAGATAATATGTCCTCCAGACAAAGCCAGACACATTATAAGCTCTCTTTTTTATTAGTAATTGTCAAATTTTAAAATTTGTGTCAAATATGTTAAAGAAAGGTATTTTGATATAGATTTTTAAAAATTTATGTTCCCCACTTAATAGTTTTGTAGTGTCTTCTGATTTCATACGTTATTAAATAATCACAAATTATTTTCATCATAAACTTGAATCCAACACATATTTGCATCGATTTGTGAATATTACGAATCTATACTTTTGTCAGGGATGGTGGAATATTATTACTACAATCCCAGCCCTTGGGAGGCTGAAGCTGGATGATCAGGAGTTCAAAACTAGCTCAATAGTCCTTCCAAAACAAATATATTTTTTTTTATTTTTAATGTCCAAACTCAAATGCCACCACTATGTTGCCTCTTCAGACTGGAAGCATGTATTACTGTGTTTTATGATATAACAGAGTTCACTGACTGACTTTACTACTTGGCCTTTTTATTGTCCTGGGTGGACTTGAACTCTTGGATTCAAGTTATTCTGTTTTAGGCTTCTAAGTTCCTTGGACACCCCAATATCCAGCTGTGTTTGATGTCGTTGGTGTACCCTCAAATTCATGATCCTCCTGTTTCAGCTTCCACAGTTCTCAGATTACAATCTTGTACCATGACTGATTTTATGATTCTAAAATGCTCGTGCCCTGCATCACAATAACTTCACAGGTTTTCCTTCTGTAGTTATTAATTACCTATTTAGAGGATACTTCATTAGATACTGTCATATATGCAAATAACTGACATATTGATGAGGTGAATATTCCTTATCCAAATTGGCACAGGACTTCAATTTTTCAAGTAGTCTAAGTTTTGTTTGAGGTGTGTTACTTTTTTAAATTTTGCACATTATAATTTATGCTTATTCCTGCATACATTTTGCCATAATTAGGTCTCCCATTATATATGCAATAATATAACTTGTATAATTTTGATTTACATAGCACTTAAATTGGTTTTGTTTTAAATTTTCTGAATTTTCAACACATTGTTGTCTACTAAGAGATGAATCTGCAAACTTTTTTGAAAGATGCCTTGTTTCTCTTTTTAATCTTTTATGCCTTTGTGCTAACTAAAATCCACCAGAATTAGTCACTGATAACAGAAATATGATTTCCCTATCAAAATAAGTGATTATTAAAGGGATGAAATGCTCAAATATTTTTGTACACATTTTTACTCTTTTCTTAATTTTGGCATCACAACTTCTAAGCTTTATAAGATTTATCATTAGTGTGTGCTTACATATGAACCTATATGCAATTATATGTCATATAAAACAAGTTACAACTTGATATAAAATTTCCAGACATAACTGCATATGAAGATGGCCCTTTTTATTTCATTTCTGGTATATTAAACAGTGCAAAAGTGATTTAATCATTAAAGATCTTATGAATATCCTCATTTAAGTAAAACTGAGATGTTATCTTTTTAATGTTATGTTAACTGTTAGGTTATATTTTCATATATTTTCTAATTAAGTTAACTGTGAGGTTGCTTTTTCTTGTATTTTGTAGCCATGATTTAAAAATTCAGGTTTTTCATTTGTTATTTGGTTGCTAATACATTTTCTTAGATAATAGAAATAATAGAATCAACCGGTTACCAATTCTCCCTGTTAGATGCATGTTGTTAGTGTTTTTTTTCTTCTCATTTTGATTTTGCTTAGTGGTTAATGTGTTTTATAAACTATCTTGAAAGACTCAGACTTTATATTTAATCCTTTAATTATTCTCTAATTTTTGCTTTCATTCCTTTACTTTGCTTATGGCTAAGCAGCATCCACGGACATTTACAAAGGTACAAAGAGAAGAGCATAAGGGCATTGACTGCAGTCTGAAAATGATTCCCTTTTATCCCAGTGAAACCTTGTAAATGGGGTTAATCTAAGATCTATAAAGCAAAGTTGTTTCTGCATTGTCAAAGATTTGGACCTGAGAATATTTGTATGTATGTCCTCCACAAATTTAAGTACATGCTGCATAAACAAATTAAACTTGCTTCCTCAGCTTTCTCTGCTGTGACTGGAATGATTAGGGAGGGGCAGTCCACACTGAATCGCTCACAAAGCAAGCCTCTGTGTGGCAAGGGCTCCTTTGTTCTTGACTGTAGCAGCAGCAGCAGGGACCTTCTGCCTTCAGGGAAGGAGCAGGGAACAAGTAACTGCACTTTGGTGTGAGTGACAGGTTATTTGATTTCTTTCTGAATGAACTGAGGCGTAATCAAGGAATCATGTTTATTGAAACCTATCACCATATTTGTATTTCTCCACATACACATCTGACACAAATAATACATATTTCTTCTGCTGTTTGCTGTCATCTAAGCAACTGAATAGTATATATGTAGTCTTAACTGTATGGTTTTTGTTCAAAAATGTATGGTCTTTTGAAATAATGAATAATAATAATAACACTAGGTTCCACAATATCTTCCCTACTCTACAAAAATAATCCTAAAATATTGTCATCTTAAGACAAGTGCAAAAGGCTCTCAAAATCAAAACCTTAATGGACAATTAATTAACAACCAGAGATAATGAAGATAACAGGTTTGTACACATGTCAATTCTACTATCATATCATTTGAAAATGCTGCAAGCTTTTTAAAAATGCCACCATATTTTAAGCTTTGTTTCCAGGCTGCATTTTATCCTCAAAACCCTACAAAAACTAGAATCAATGTACCCATTTCTCCTATGAACAAACTGAGGCCAATAGTACAAAGAACTTTTTTCGACTGAACGACTGTAAAAATCAGGACAGGACTTCAATTACACTTTATCTAACACCCTAGACATCAATTACCCCCTTTCTTATCATATATCCTGAATTATATTATCACTTGGCTCAAGATTCTAGTTGAATAAAATCCATTACTTCCATGTAGTTGTGAAGCCACATTAGCAAAAGGTTCACAGCCTATCTTAAATTCTCCACTCTGAGAATTTTACCACTAAAGAAGCTCTCTCAAGACTGGACTGTCAGCAGTCTTTGAAAGCATATCCCTCTGCTCTCATACACTGATTGTTTTATTTATCTGAAAGCACTTTCTTTAATGCAGATGGAGAATGGACAAGTGTCCAGGGCCTTCAGACTGGTGAATTTTTTGGAATGAGAAAGTAGGAACATGGCAAATCCTCTAATGAAACAGACACAGGTATTTAAGAAGGGAGAGGCAGTATGGGAGGCTGAGGAAAACTGTGAACATTGAACTAAGAAACACTGAGACTGGCAGCTTATACAGAAAATTTCCAAATGCCCTCACTTTTGGGAACTTATTTGTACTCCTGTCTGTCACACCTAGCTGAACCATCCATACTTAAAAGGCTTTAGATGCACCTTCAGTAGCTCTGTCATCCAGTGCACCTGTTCACAGTCATGTATGCAGATATACAGGAATCAGAGTGAGTTCAAGAGCTTTGGATATACATTATATGACCTCCATATTTTCTTCTAATAATTCATACCTATGGATACCATAAGGGTCAGTGATTTTAACCATCTACATAACTTTTTTTCACTAGGATAGGAAAAAATGCAACACATACCAAGTAAGGTCTTTCTGAAAATTAAACCATGGGATAAATTCCATAAACCTTCTGACTTTGTTGGGTAGGTAGGACTCATTGGGAATCCTAAGACTCAAGTCACTAACATATTTTTCAGGCTTCCAAATCAAGAGTAATGTATGTTGAAGCTGATGAATAAAGCGTTCTTACAATTATGTAGTGATTAAAATTGTGCTGTTCCATTTGCTCAGTTTATTGTT